>JAMZAV010016108.1:0-12711 GCA_024449915.1 Sweltsa coloradensis | reverse complement strand
AAAAAAAATTTTTCCCTAAGGTAAAAATTAAAGAAATCCCGAATTTAGAAGGAAAAATTTTCAAACCTTGCTTTGAAAAAACCCCCAAAAAATATAAAATTTTAAAATTATACAAACATAGATATTTATTTATAAAAAATATTTGTTGAAGACAATCATATATGGCCAAAGTAAAATCAAGGAGGTTTAAAATAAGGATTAAAAAAAATTTAACTTGTTATGAGTCAATAGAACAATCAGGAAATATATATTCAACATAAAATTGAACAAGAAAAGCTTTCATAACATCAATAATTGCGTAAAGCTTCCAAATATTAGACAGTAATTGAAAACTTTGAGCCGGGTAACTGGGCACACCAACTTGAAGCCACGAATAGGAGCCGCAATTAAAATATTTGCGGATCATTTAAATATTCGTTTTGCATGAATATTAATATACATAGATTAAACGATCGATCACTTAGGAAATTGAAATAATGAATATTGCAAATCAAACCAAAATTAAAATAATATTGATCAATGAAAGCAATAACAAGTAATCAATTATATTTATATATTTCGTTTGGCAGTTTAAGATCATTTAATAAAATTTATGTCAAAAAAGCAGGAGTTCAGTAGTATAAATATTGAATTAATGCGAAAAGTTATAAATTTGTTTGACAAGGATATTGATAAATTATGAGATTTGAGTTTTTTTATAAGTTTCTAAGCGTACTAAAGGTTATACAATTCCCCAAATAAAACTAGCTTCTTAAGATTTATTTCATCTGAATATTAAATTGGCGTAATCGGTTTTCAAAAATTTAATTATTATCAAACAATAACTCGCCTAATAACTTAGGAGATTGCATTAAGGAATAAGGTTGCCTAACGTCGCATATTTAAGAATTGAATTTTAAAATTATTTTTAAAAATTTTATCAAACTAGGGGTATCAGCGTGATTATAATAATCACCCACTAATCATATTAAGAAAAATTAATTCCAAGGAATATAATATTTTAAGTAGGCAGATAAGGGGCCTTCAATGAATTTTGACAAAGGTACCTTAGTTTTTAAACATTAAGGCAGTCTTTAATCAAAGGGGATAGTAACCAATAGAAGTTTTTGACTTATTAAAAGTGATTGCAGTACATTATGAACTTACTAGGAGAGGTATCGAGTATTGGAATAGTGAAATGGTGGCAGATTAGGTGAAATGCATTAATTACCGAACTCGGTCCAAAATCGATTATTTTGAACATATATACATTGTGAAAAAGGCAAAATCAGAAACCTAATTAGTTCACACTTTTATTTACCAAAATGAGTTTTATTCCCCAATTATTTCCTGAATTTTTCCGCTTTTTAGTGCACAAACACCCCCCGGTACTTTTAATGGTTATTAAATATAAATGTTTGAAGTTAAAAGAAAAGCCTCCCTTGAAAATTTTAAAATCATATTTAAATTGCATATTATATCATTGGACTTTTAATATTTTAAGGCAAAAGTTCATTTTTCTTAACTTTTCAAGCATGAAATCGATTAGGCATCCAAAACAACTAGTTAAAAAGGGAAGGTAAGGGGAGCCGGACTAATAAAAAAAAATTTTTTTAAAACCCCAAAAAAAAAATTTTTTTCCCCCCCTTTTTAAAACCTTTTTTACCCCCGGGGTTTTGGGGGCCCAAAAAAAAAAGGGGGAAAAAACAAATATTTAAAAAAAAAAAAAAAATTTTTTTTGGAAGGCCCCCCCCCTTTTTTTAAAAGGGTTAACCCCCCCCCCGGGGGGTTTTTTTATTTTTTTCCCCCCCCCCCCCCCCCCCCCCCCCCCCCCCCCCCCCAAAAACCCCTTTTTTTTTTAAAATTTTTAAAAGGGAAAAAAATTGTTTTTAAACCCCCTTTATCCCCCAATTAAAAAAAAAAAAAAAAAAATTTTTTTTTAAAGGCACAGTTTTTTTAAAAAAAAAAAAAAAAATTTTTTTTTGGGGCCATTTCCAATTCCCCTCCCCCCCCCCCCCTTTTTCCCCGGGGGCCCCCCCCCAAACCGCCCCGGGGGGGTTTTTTTTTTTAAACCCCCCTTTTTTTAAAATTTTTTTTTCCTTTAAAAATTTTAAAAAAAAAAAAACCCGAAAAAAATTTTTTTAAAATTTTTTTAACAAACCCCTTTTTTTGGGGTTTAAAATTTTTTTTTTTTTCCCTTTTTTTTTTTGGGTTTTTTTAAAAAATTTAAAATTTTTTAAAAAATTTTAAATTTTTTAAAATTTTTTTTTAAAAAAAAAAACCCAAAAAAATTTTTTTTGGGAAAAAACCCCCCCCCTTTTTAAAAAATTTTTGGGCCCCCCCCTTTTTTTAAGGGGGGGGGTTTTTCCCCCGGGGGGTTTTTTTTAAAATTTTTTTGGGGGGGGAAAAAAAGGGGGGAACGGGGTTTTTTCCCCCCCCCCCCAAAAAATTTTGGGGGAAAAAAAGGGGGGGTCAATTTCCCCCCCCCGGGGAAAAAAAAATTTTTAAAAAATTTTTTTAAATTTTTAAAAAAAAAAAAAAAGGGAAATTTTTAAAAAAAAATTTTTTTAAAATTTTTAAAAAAAAAAGGGGAAAAAAAAGGTTTTTTTTTGGGGGAAAAAAAAAACCCTTTTTGGGCCCCCTTTTCCCAAAAGGGGGGCCCCCCTTTTTTAAACCCCCCCCCCTCCCAATTTTTTTTTTTTTAAAAAAAATAATAATTTTAAAAAAAAATTTTTTCCCCCCCCAAAAAAAAAAAAAAAATTTTTTTTTTTAAAAAAAAAAAAATAAAAAAATTTTTTTAAAAAATTTTAAAAAAGGGGTTTTTTTTGGGGGAAAAAAAAAATTTTTTTTTTTAAAAAAAAAAACCCCCTTAAATTTTTTTTTTCCCCCCCAAAAAAAGGGAATTTTTTTTTTTTCAAATTTTTGGGGGGGGGAAAAAAAACCTTTAAATTTTTTTTTTGGGGGGGAATTTTTAAAATTTTTAAAAAAAACCCAAAAAAGGGGGGGCTTATTTTCCCAAAAATTTTTTATTTAAATTTGGGTTTTTAAAAAAAACCCCAAAAAGGAAAAAAAAAATTTTGGGGAAAAAAAAAAAAGGGTTTTTTTTTTTTTTTTTAAAAAAACCCTTTTGCCCGGAAAAAAAAAAAAAAATTTTTTTTTTTTTTAAAAAAAAAGGGGTTTAAAAAAAAAAAGGGGAAAAAAAAAAAAAAACCCCCCCAAAAAAAAACCCCCCCAAAAAAAGGGGGAAAAAAAAAAAAAAAAAAAAAAAAAAAAAAAAAAAAAAAAATTAAAAAAAAAAAAAAATTTTAAATAAAAAAAAAGGGTTTTAAAAAGGTTAAAGGAAAAATTTTTAAAAAATTTTTTTTTTTTTTTTTTTGGGAAATTAAAAAAAAAAAAAAAGGGAAATTTGGGGGGAAAAAAATTTTAATTAAAAAATTTTTTAAAAAAATTTTAAAAAAAATTTTTAAAGGGAAAAAAAAAGGGGGGGAAAAAAAAAAAACCCCTTTTAAAAAAAGGGGGGAAACATTTAAAAAAAAACCCAAAAAAAGGAAAAGGTTTTGGGAATTCAAAAAATTTAAAAAAACCCCAAAAAAAACCCCCCCCAAAAAACAAATCAGGGCCCCAAAATAAAATTTTTAAAAGGGGTTTTTTTTTCCCCCAAAATCCCCCCAAAAAAAAAAGGGGGGAAAACCCCCAAAAAAAATTTAAAAAAAAACCCAAAAAAAAAATTTAAAAACACAAGGGTTTTTGAAAAGGGGAAAAAAAAAATTTTAAAAAAACAAGGGGGGCCCCCCGGGGGGGGTTTTTTTAAAACCCCCCCGGCCCCCAAAAAAAAAAAAAGGGGGGGGGAAAAAAAAAGGGGGCCCCCTTAAAAAATTTTTAAAAAAAAAAAGAAAAAAAAAAGTTTTTTTTTTTTTAATTTTTAAATTTTTTTAAAAAAAAAAATTTAAAAAAAAAAGGGGGGCCCGGGGGAAAAAGGGGAAAAAACCCCCCGGGGGCTTTGGGGTTTTTTTTTAAAAAAGGTTTTTTTTTTAAAAAAAAAATTTTTTTTTTTCCAAAAAAATTTAAAAAAATTTAAGGTTTTAAAAAAAGGCCCCAAAAAAAAAAAAATTTTTTTAAAAAAAAACCCCCCCCCCCAAATTAAAAAAAAAAAATTTTTAAAAATTTTAAAAAAAAAAAGGGTTTTTTTTTTTTTTAAAAAAGTTTTTTTCCAAAAATTTTTTTAAAAAAAAAATTTTTTTTAAAAAAAAAATTTTTTAAAAAAAATTTTTTTTTTTTTGGGGGGGGGAAGGGCCCCCAAAAAAGGGAAAAAAAACAAAGAAAATTTTTAAAAAAAAATTTTAAAAAAATTTTAAAAGGGTTTTATTTTAAATTTTTTTGTTCCCCAAATTTTTTAAAAAAATTTTTTAAAAAAAAATTTTTTTTTGGGAAAAAAATTTTTAAAAAAAACCCAAAAAAAATTTTTTTTTTTTTTAAAAAATTAAAAATTTCCCCCCCAAAAAAAAAAAATTTTTTTTAAAAAAAGGAAAAAAAGAAAACCCCGGAAAAAAAAAAAAATTTTTTAAAATTTAAAAAAATTTTTTAAAAAATTTTTAAATTTTTTTGGGGGGAAAAAAATTTTTTTTTTTCCCCCCAAAAAAAAAATTTAAAAAAAAGGGGGGGGGAAAAAAGAAAAAAAAAAATTTTACCCAAAAATTTGGGGGGCCCCCCCAAAAAAAAACCTTGAAAAAAAACCCTTTCAAAAAATCCCCCTTTGGGGGGGGGGGTTTTTTTTTAAAAAAAAACCCTTTTTTTTAAAAAAAAATTGGGGGGAAAAAAAAAAAAAAAATTTAAAACCCAAAAAACCAAAAAAAACCCTTTTAAATTTTCATTTTAAAAATTTTCCTTTTTTTTGGGTTTTTTGGCCCAAAAAAAAAAAAATTTTTTAAAACCCAAAAAAAATAAAAAAAACCCCAAAACCCCCCAAATTTTGGGGGTTCCCCCCCCCCAAAAAAAAAAAGGCCCCAAAAATTAAAAGTTAAAAAATTTTAAAAAAAAATTTTTTAAAAACCCGGGGGGGCCCCAAACCAAAAAGGGAAAAAAAATTTTAAAAGGGGGGAAAAAAAAAAAGGGGGAAACCCAAAAAAATTTTTTTTTTTTTATAATTCCTGGAAAAAAAAAGGGAAAATTTTTCTTTTTTTAAAAAAAACCCCCCCCCAAAAATTAAAAAACCCTTTTTTTTTATTTTTTAAAAATTTTTTTTTTCCCCGGGGGGAAAATTTGGGAAAAAAAAACCCCCCCTTTTAAAAAAAAACCCCCTTAAAAAAAAAAAAAAAATTTTTAAAAAAAGGGGGGGCCCCAAAAAAAAGGGGGGGGAAAAAAAAAACCCCTCCCCCAAAAAAACCCCCGGGGGGGGGGGGGAAAAAAAAAAAACCCCCCTTTAAGGGTGTGGGCCCCCCCAAAAAAAAAAATTTTACCAATTTTAAAATTCGGCTTTAGATTTTTCACGTGAATAGACCTTTAACGTTCTGATTTTTTTGGGTGTAGTGCCCACAATGTTCACCATTTGTATTTGATTATATCGACACTTAACTATCACACCCCAATAATAAAATATAACTACCAAATAGACCGAGTTCATGACGCCGTCTCCAATGCTCATTTGGTAAGAGCATCCGCCCCGACCGCCCGGACATAGCGGGAGACCGGCCGGGGTTCTATTCCCAGTGGAGACAATTTTAATACAATATATTTAAGATATTTCGTATTGACAGTCGCGTAAATTAAACACAGAACGACTCCAAACTGGAACACTATTTTACTTTCCATTTTTAAATGGCCTTGCGCAATAATTGAGTCCAACTCAGCAACTTATAGCTTGTTGGGTGATTTTTAGGATTTTTATCACTGTCGGGCTTGCAAACAGAAAGGAAGGTTTTTGTTAACATTTTTTTAGAAGATTAAGTAAGAGACTAGACTAGCCATCTGAGTTCAGACTAATATTCATTATATTTTGTGTGCAATGTTTTCACTTCCAAGCAGACTGTCGACCAATTTTAGTTAGGTAATCAATCTTCATTGCAATATTAGCTTCAAAATGGAACCCTTATTCATTATTAAAATTCGCCTGAAAACGTGTTTTAGGCCACCTATCAAGGGCACCTTTTGAAAAAAAATCTCGCCTACGGCGAAAAAGCCTCCGGCGGCTGGGGCTTTGCCCCAGACCCCGGTTTGCCCACCCAACCTCGTAGTCAACTTGAGTGTGACCCCCCCACTAAAAAAATAGTTCCTACGCCACTGAGTCCGAGTACTTTGTGAAGTGGATACTCCAGCTCGCGCGAAAAGAAAACGCGCGGATAGAACCGAATGATCCGGGTTCGACTCCAAAACGAGTAATTTTTAAATTTAATTCTTTGTCTGTTATAATTTGACACGTATCATATACTAGGCTAACAAAGATTGCGTTCCGTTACATGCTATAAAAGTAAATATGTTTTCACATCATGTGGGAGGCGTAATCCTAATTTGAACTTATGACCGTTGCAGATCATACTATAATTTAGCATTTCCATCGAATTTTATATCGTATCACGATTTATGATTATGCTGTGTAGGGCGTTTCTTATTGGGCTCAGCGGTGAAAACAATTAAAATGGTTGTGTTTAAGGAAAAAAAAAAAAGGAGTTTTTCCTTACTGGGAGAAATCAATGCACTGAATTTTGATAGGATCAAGGTTCAGGGAACATTGATGTAATCTCAAATGTACCACAACTGTTCTGTACTTGGTCCCTTGTTCTTCATCACTATATGATGGACCTTTCCTTCATGTGTACAATCTAAGCTAGCTATGTATCAGATGACTGTACCATATACCGCTCTATTACAAGAATTCAGATGATGTTGAGCTCACAGCTGATTTTGGATGCAATAAACTCTTGGTGCTCTGTAAATGGTATGTGTTTAAACGACTCAAAAATCTGTGCTCTTAGACTCTCTCGATCATCAGACCCATTAATGGAACATACTTTTTGAATAAACGGTCACTTAATCAAGTAATCCTATAAATTACTGGGTTTAAGCATTTTCTCATGACTTGTGTTGGAAAAGGCACACTAATATTGTTAAGTCACAATGCTTCTAACTGGCGAAGTTTTAGTATTCACGTAACTTGGAATATAGCCACCTAGAGTTCTAAGGTCTGTGTTCATCATCCTAATTAGGCACTAAAATTAGTGTATGTGCGCCAGCATGGCATCTCAACCCACAAATAAGAAACATGGGCACCAATTAGAATCACTACAGAATCGAGCAAATAGAAGCAATCTGGGTACAGAACTGACCTCCGTACGCTTCTAGAAGAGAAAGCTCAATTACTAGTTTGGAATCTGTATTCAAGAGATGTTACTTATTTTCCTCAAGAGGTTGTATGAGTGGAACCATTGATGTCTTGACCCTCTTGTGCGCTTACCCAGTAAATCGGACGGAGATTTTAGAACGCGAAGTATAAGGGGTTGACCTAAGGACGCCAATTGCTCGAACAAGTGCATTCGCAGAAATCCATTTTACTACAGGGAGGCAGCGGTTCTCTGGAATGCACTACCTCTGAAGTAAAGGACTTCCTCTCGGTAGGTTCGAGGCGCAGGTCAAGAGATGTTTTTTAATAGTTTGATATGTTGTCTGTTTCATCTTGTTTGATATGTATTTTTATTATTGTTTGTATATATTCTTAGGGATAGGTAGGGTTACCATAACGTCCCGGATTTTTTCACACGGGACAGTCCCGTTTTTCTTGGGGGGGGTTGCTGTCCCGGTGTCCCGAAAAACATTTTCGCGGACACCAATTGTCCCGGAAATCGAAAATCCATTCCAAATTGTCGTAGCAAATTTCTGCTTTCAAAATTTTCGCAGCACCGGACGGCGGCTTGGGCCAGGACGCGGGGATTCGCAATGTAACCAATAAGTTTCCATTGAGTCATCTCAAGTCGAGCAAGGGCTCAAGGCCAGGCAGCGGGCGGCGACAGTACGTACAGTGTCCAACCCACTAGTGGCTAGTCCCAGGCGTTGTCAATGATTCACATGCACAGTCTGCAGTCACCGTTGTGTAATCAGTGGAGTGTTGAGTTCGCGTTGTGACTTGTGACAATGCTTAGCTACAGACTGTCCAGTGGTTTGCGTGTGGTGGCAAAATACAATGGCCAACGCAAGTGGTCCGTTTTTTCAGACAAACTGAAAGAGAATATCCGTTCTTTGTCTAGAAATACGCAATCGAAGGAAAATTTGATTTTCGGTGTGCCGTGGTGTGTTTCCGGGATGAGCATGGTGGACGTTCAGACATTTTTAGATCATTTAAAAATTGTCCCGACACTCTCAGATCTCACTACAGGCGATCTTGTGGGAAAAAAAGGCCCAAAAATTTTTTGCCTCCGGCGGCTGGGGCTTCGCCCCAGGCCCCAGGTAGCCCGCGCAAGTCCATACACAACGAAAGTACATGTGTCCCGGATTTTACTTTCAGAATTATGGTAACCCTAAGGATAGGTGTATAATGTCTCAAATGGATCTTCGGTCTGCTATTAGCATCCATCCGTATGTTTATTATATAATATGTAATGAATGTACGGAATAAACACATAATAATAATAATAATAATAATAGGCTAACATAATAATAATAATAATAATAATAATAATAATAATAGGCTAACAAAGATTGCGTTCCGTTACATGCTATAAAGTAAATATGTTTTCACATCATGTGCGAGGCGTAATCCTAATATGAACTGATGACCGTTGCAGATCATACTACAATTTAGCATTTTCCATCGAATTTATATCGTATGCACGATTATGATTATGCTGTGTACGTTTCTTATTGGGCTCAGCGTGAAAAAATAAAATGGTTGATTCAAGCTTAACAGCTTACACAAATAACATAATGTCTTACTGTTGCTGTGTTCATAGCAAACAGTAAACATGTATTATGCATTGAGTGGTGTTTCTGCATTAGCTGAACAGTTTTACTCTGTGGCCAATGAAATTGTTATTTCGAACATAAATAACCATCCTGTCACTCAAAAAGTCGTATCGCCAGAGTGCGCCACTTGCTGGGGCTGAAAAGGCCTAAAATAGCGGCAAAACATGCATTCGTAGTTCAGTAGTTTAGCGGTAACTACACAGACGATTTTGGTAATTTTTTATTTTATTTTGAAGATAAATGTTAAAATTAGGACTTGTGTGATGTACATTTTCCATAAAAAGTTTTGTAATTTTTTTATAAAGCTCTAAAGTGAAGGTAAATTTTCAAAATATTGTCCAAGTTCGCAATTTTATGCCCATATTATATACAATTTCGAAAATCGACATCACACAAGTCCTAGTAAATTTTATCGTGAAAAGAGTAAAAAAAAAATTATGCCGATATGGGTCATTCCATACCATTTCACCAGATTTTGAAAAAAGTTGTTGCAGCACCATTTCAGAAAAAATTCAAATTTTACACACTTACTACTACATGTCTTAAAGGCACAAAACCAATTTTTAATAATTTTTTGGTCATGACCTCAAGGACTTGCAGGACCTTAAAGGTCGCAGCGCGTTGTAAAAATGGCACTTTTAAGGAGTAGCGGTAATTGGAATAACTTGGAAAGTACAAGTCATAGGAGGATGAAACATACACCAAATTAATCGTCACAAACTAAGCTTTCATTTTACATATATTTTTATAATCTTGCTACTTAACATCTACAACTACAACTTTTGCAATAAGTTTTCTCATAGAAGGGTTGTGATCACAATGCCCATTTTTTTTACAGTATATTTGGGTACCATATTAAATGTGTGAAAGATAAAAGTTGTGTGTTTTTAAACCCTTTAGCTGTTGCAAGCTTTCAAAAATGTCAAAATTTGAAAATTTACCGTTTTTGGGCCCTCGTAACTCCAGTGGGGGACCATTTAAAAAACTGAAATTTTTGTCATGAAAAGTTATGAACCTGTTAAAGATGCAGTTAAAATTTGGAGTATGTGTTTTTTCCTTCGTTTGGAAGTTACATCACACTGAAGTTGCCCAAAAATTACCCTGCTCGCTATGTATTAGCAAGTACATATTGGTGCTTTGCTGCCATACATTAATTTCTAATTTGTTGACAATGAAAAAATCAGTTATAGTTGTAGATTTAATGTTTTACTTGCACAGCATAGGTGTTACATGAAAATATATCCTGTCATTGGCTAGTTGAATATAGGCAAATTACACAGCCTACGTTCCTTTTTTCACTTGACTGACTGAAGAATCCAAATTGTTGTCAGTCTTAACCATTATCAAACACAACAATTATTAATTTAGGTGTGTTGCATGAAGGTCTTCTTCTTGAGTTCTTGACTGAGGTCTTCATTAATGTTGTCTTCTTCTCCTTCTTCTTCTTATGCCAGCAATTGACCTATTTGGCCATCATGCGTTTCCGTGTTTCCCAGTAGAGATAGGATTCTCTTTCTGCCTCCTCCATATCTTTTGGCATTGCGTCTCTTATTTCTTGAAGTACCGGGCATCTACGTAGGTGCTCCCTGGTATGCTGTTCTGTAGCACAAAGTGTACATGTGCTTGAGTCAGTTATCCCCAGTTTTATGAAGGTGTGTAGCTAGCAGGTCATGACCGGTTTCCAATCTGAATTGTGCCGTCTCAGTCTGCCGATTTCTCCACTTTGTTTTTTTTTGTGGCTGCTCCTTGCCACTGTTTGCCTTTACTTGCCTTTTCCCATACCTTTTTGATGTTGTTTTTCACTGCCGTGTTCACATGAGATTTAACGGCATTGTAGGATAGGGGCTTCTTGTTCTGCTTCATCCTGCTCCCCTCTTTCGCGAGTCTGTCTGCTTCTTCGTTTCCTTGTATGTTACAGTGTGCTGGCACCCACTGTAAGGTAACCTGTTTTTCCTGTTTTACCAGCCAGACCAGTAGTCTTTTACACTCCAACGTCTCACTGTCTCTCATGTCCTTACTCACAATGGCCTGTATGGCTGCTTTGGAGTCTGTGAGAATGACTGCTTTTGGTATTTGCTGTTCCTTTATTTTAGTAAGTGCTACTTTGATTGCCTTGATTTCTCCGTCATAACTGCTTCCATTACGTCCTGCTGGCAATGCTTGCTGGAATGCATTGCAGTATACCCCAGCCCCTGCTTTTCCCTCCCTGGGTAGCAGACCCGTCTGTGTATACAAGTACCCATTCTGGGGTGGGGTAGTGCTTCGCTATATGAGCAACTGTCAGACATTGAAGTTCATCCTCAGTATAATCCGCCTTTTTCTTCTCAATTCCTTCCACCGTTAGCTCATGTTGGACTTCCAGTACAGCGACCCTCATATCAGGTGTAGGAAGCTCCATTCGATCTCGTAAATCCACCTTACCCAAATTTGCTTCTTTAGTTGCTTCGCTGCTGTGATAAAGTGTTTGTGTTTTCAGCTCTCTACGGGCTCTCGTCCCATTCCTCTTGTAAGTCTCAGAATTTTTCCATGTAGGCAATCGCTGCTTTGCTTCCCCACCCCTTAATGGTGGGACAGTCCCCAGCTTTCCATTGCAAAAACGGGGTAGACTTTTGGAAACCTGTGCTATGCGTAGGGCCGGGTTTTGTCCCCTATCTAATTGACACGTGACTTAGGGTTTGTGATGAGAACTGCATTACCATTTTCCGACGGGCCCGTAATATGTTACGTTGTTGCTAGTACACGGTCGAGCCCCCCAAATCCACCCCTGCCATCGTTTCTAAAGGGTTTATCTTTTTTCCCCTGCTTTACTCTTTTTTTCAATTTTGAACTTCCTGCATTTTTTAGTCCGTGTCATCCCCAAAATAGACGGGCGTTCTTTCCCGACGTATGGTCTTATGCCGTACCCGTTTGAATTCCGGGTCGTTGTGCCATAGTGTAAAATCATAGGGCTGTCTTTATTTCGTTCACCGTCATTCCGTCTCTCTCCGCCATTCCTCAGTGCTTTAATGCCTTATTCATCTCTTCTCCCTGTACTTTGATCTCCGCTGAGACCCACAGCACCACGTCACGCATACAGTTTTAAATTGGGGTGGCACTCGACCATTGCCGTCAATACTTTAACGGAGAAAGAATCCAAAAAAGTTTTTATTAGTGACCCAGCATGACTTATCCCCTTTAAAACTTTAACTGTGCTGGGAAGAAATGTAAAAGTTGTCCCTTCATTTATGTCTTTGGACCAACTCCCGCCCTTTTGTCCTAAAAAGATGTCAAATCATTTAAAGTTTTGGGGTTTGACTTGATTCATTAATTTGAAAATTTTTTCGTTTTTTTTTTGATTTGGATGTTAAGAAAAAATTGACATTTTGCAACAAAAAGGACCAATTAAAAACAGCCACTCCCGCGGGTATATATTTTCAAAAACACCTTCTACCCGAAATTAAAAAATAGCTCTGAATTTTTAAATTTTTTTTTTTGTTTATGGGGCAGAAGCCCGTATAAAAAAATACAGTATAAAAAAAATATTTCTAACGTTGCAACATCAAGTAATTTGGCTTTTAAGCCCCCGTGGACTTTTTTTTAAAGCACATGGGAAATGACCATGTAATGGCATAGATAAACGTTAAAAAATCTAGTTTCAAAGCCCGCTTACAGAGAACAAAAGACAATAAAATTTTGACTCTAGAAGATATGTTTTAAATTTTTTTTCCCCAATAAAAAATTCACCGGGGGGTTTTTAACATTTATCTATTTAAAAAATCCATGGAGGGTAAGAAATTTTTTATT
>JAMZAV010016107.1:0-34940 GCA_024449915.1 Sweltsa coloradensis | reverse complement strand
AGTAATCCCCAAGGGGTACATGTGTATCCCACATTTCAAGTAATAGATTTATGTAGGCACGGCAAGAGGTATATTTCAATATCCCCCAATCAAAAGCGTGCGTGAAATAATGTTCAGATTATAAAAAAATCCGAGAACTATTATCAATGTTGATTAATAAATCACGTATAAAAATTATTAAAATTTAAAAAAATTCGCACTCAACGAACGTATACATTTATATATTTTCCCAAATCTCTGCATGTCGATAATAATTTTACAATATAAGTCGAATGTCTTGAAGTATTGTTTGGAATTAACGAATGCGGTTCAAGAATGGCGTCGCTTATACTAAAAGTTAAAACACAATAAGGATTTCAAACATTACAAAATGAACGAGTAAAGTACTACGTTTGCACTTGTTAATATTAAAGAAAATATTAGAAATCTACAGAATATTAAAAATTAAAAAATGCACAAGCAAAGCATTGTAGTAATTGTGAGTAAATTGAGATGTTACGTTATACAAGATGCCGAATCAATAGCTTACAGGTTGGCATGCACAAATATGAATATAATGTGTACTCACGAATGTTCTTTTGAGGACGCTCTCGACCTTGTTTGGTGAGACGCTCCATACGTAGACGGCGCCGTCCACAGTCCCTGCCGCGATGAACTTGCCGTCCGGACTGAAGCCGGCTCTCGACCAATCACAGCCCACTTTGAAGCCGTCCGCGCTGTAGCAGAGAGAACAACAATGCTAACTACCATAAAAATATAGACTCTGTGTCTACTGGGATGAACTGTGTATGGGTTAAAACCAATCACAAGTCGCATTGAAGTTGTCCGCGCAAGTACTGGAACACTATATGAAGCACTTTGGGTTGCACTGTGATGTATTTCGTCTCGTCAACAGAAGTAAACCAATTTTTCTTTTCGTTTTTCTTTTTTAATGTTTTTTCCCCACTTTTTATCTTTTTTTTCCTTTTTTTTCTTTTCTTTTCTTTTCATTTCTCCACCCTTTTTTATATTTGATTCATTCATTAAATGCATATAATATCATTCAATTTGTTACCAAATTCTTGTGTTAAATGCATTGTTGTTGTAATGCTGCTATTTCAAATATTTACGAAAATGTAATTTATGTTGTTTCTGCATCTATGTAATTAAATTTATTTAATTGTCCTCCTTTGTAAATCAGTTTTTTATAACTGAATAGGATAGACGTTAAATAAATAAATAAAATAAATAAAATATAAACAGAATAACAGAACAATAACACTGAAGCCGTATTAACCCTCACAATTTTTTTTGTTTTCTCGTCTATCTCCAAGTACTTTGGGTTGTTTAGGTTGGGGTACTTTTGTCTGCGGGTGTACACTGTATAGGACATGCGCTCATGCCCACAGGGATAAAGTAAATAATTGGACTGTAGTACCTAACTGTAGAGGACTCCACACGCCGAAGCAAAGACCACGAAATACACTACAAATAAATCAATTCGTATTTACAGTCTTCTTATTCCGCCACATAACTGATTTTCCGTGGGCGGCTTGAGCCAAGTTTCTCGGGACAGACGTCATCGACGAGAGAACAATGGCCAACCAGAGATCGACATTTAGAAGAAGGTATAGCTACCAAATGATTGGTCACTGTCCACCTGTGGAGGACGCAAGCCCTAACAAGGCTCAATGTTTCATCTACACCCTCGGCCAGAAGGAAAATCAAGTGTTGGGTAATGACTATATTAGAAATTATTAGACCCTTTGATTTATTTATGGTACAACTGTACATACTCAAACACCTCATACAGTATATAATGTGAAGTAACATGTCGAAGAATAAAAATAAACAGTAGAGCATTGTACATAAATATGTTTCTTTTAAAAGAAATCACACAACAAACATAGAAAACCCACAACATGAAATTCCCCACAAAAACCTCTGAAATACATTGTGAGTGTCGCCTCTCGTCTGAAAGTGTTGGATGAACGTAATTCTCCGAGTGATACGGATTACGTCGGATGGACAATGAAGTGTTGAGGCAGGGGACGACGCTCACAGCTTAGCAGTATTTCAACTGGAGTTTCTGTTGACGTCTTAAAAACCGGCTCATCGCGAGTCTAATGACGTGCGATACGTGTTTGGTGGAGGCGCCAGTCTAGCGGCCGTGCGGGCGCTGCGATATTAGCGCGCCATTCCACCTCTTTTTGTGCGCGGGGCTTAGCAAGAGTTTTCTTCTGGATTCTACCTCACACACAACCATTAGATGAGTCACCACTAAGAGTGGGTTAATACAGAGGAATGAGGAACTTCAAATAGAACTCACGTGGCAATTAGAATAAGGGCGATTTAGAAAGAAGGGCGTCGAGTGAAAATGAGCTATTGTTCCAAAGAGAAATGGGGTTAATTGTAAGTTTCAATTATGAAGATTCTGAGATATGAATGATGGTACGGAAAATAATGTTCAAGTTCAAGGCTTAGGCTTAAGAGGCATGAATAACTATTCTTAAACGACATGGTATTCCAAGTGTGAATACTTTGAGCGCTTTGATTGAGTGGACAAAGTGACGGTATTATAAGAATATGCAGTCAGTACTCGTTCTCAATATAAAAAAATAATTGTAACCACTGTAATAATTTATTTATTCATTCATTCTTTCCTTCATTTTTATTTACGTCTAAACAAGGTCTAAACTACTCAGTTTCCAGAACTGCCAGTATCTTAATTTGTATGATGTATCTCGATGATATTACATTTTGGTTCAAAGTCACAATTCACATGTAGGTTAGTACTTAATATAGTTGTTAGTGCATGGTGTTGCAGACAATGTGTTGAAATATGAAAGATCATAACACTCGCTACAGCAATGAGACTTGATGCGGTATCACAAGTTACAACCCATAAATACAGAGACTTATCATCGAGCTGTTCCTATCTCTTGCTTGCTTGTCACGGACTATAGTTTAACTACTTGTTCTTCACTTTACTCCCATAATAACCATTATATTGTACTTTATGTCCCTTCATTTCTAGGTTATAGAATCATCATTGTAGTCGTACATGTATCTCGGACTTCAACTCAAAATTCAATAATATTAAATGCCCGTATGGAACCGTTGTGGCCTCTACCATTTCTAAATCCTACTTGATGCAACTACAGCTGATCTTGGTGTAATGATGCAGACGAATCAGGTTAACTTTTTACAGTAATCATACACTATTACGTGCACAGCTTCAGTAAACCGCCAAGTAGCTGACCTGGCATTAAATGACAAATCGACGGTCTACATACTAAATGTTGTAAAATAATTCAGTTACAATTAGCATTACATCAATACATTTAGAAGTACTTCTTGATATCAATGAACTACAAAATTGTAAAATAAAAAAAATCACTATAGTAACATTAAATGTATGACAGTAAAAATGACTGGCCAAGACGTGTCAAAAGTTTCAGATCGAAAGCGTAACAAACTAATCAATACCAACTAAAAACTGAAAATATTAGATTACGCCTAAATTTGGTTTCCATAAAACTCTAGGCTACTGCTTCATAAGTGTTGATGAGTATATACGTTAATAAGTAAGAAATGAAGTAATCGCTATTAAATTAGAAGTGAGTGTAAGTAATTAAGTACTTACGCACTTAGATAAGTAATAAATAAATTAAGTAACGAAGTAGCTCACAAAGTAAGTAGTTTATAAAGTAATTAAGTAGGTGAGTAAAGACGGAAGAACTTAAGTAACTGAGAGCAGGCAAGACTCTCGCAAGTAAAGAAGCGTAACGTTAGAATGTCAGGTACAGATCCTGTAACTAGGCCACGTTTACAATAAATTGGCTTCGTGACTGGCGGGGAGTCTCTTCGTACCGCTATCGAAATAAAGTCGACCTTTATACGGTTGTGGTTCAATTTACCGCTGAAATCTCTCCCGCATTCTGCCCTACAGTGACGTCACTGAAAGCACATTCTACCGGCGCAGTTGACCCAGTTGCGAGATGAAACGAGGGGAGATTCCGTCTTGTAGACATTCTTATTGGACGCGGCGCCGCCGCCGGCCCACAGCCTTCTAATACACTTTTAAAACAAGTTATGACGGAATGGCAACTGCGCATATTAACAGCGTGTCAGCTTCACGGGATGGATATACATCAGGTTGTACCGAGAACGTCACATACACCGCATCTGTGCTGCACTTGCAAGTTGAATTTAAAACGAGTGTGGAATAACAATGTTCGTTATGTATGTCACGGAAAACTTAAGTCTTTAGGTTAAGAGAGACAGATGAAACTTCGTTAAATTCACAATAGCGCAGAACTGTGCGAGCAAACCAAATTGTTATATTCAAAGTGTGCTATGTTTTCCGTAAACTTTGTCCTCGATACAAAATTCAATAATAAACTACATACTTACATACATACATATACTTGTAATAGTCAATTAATTGTCTACCCAAAAAATACTACTTTTAGTAGAGTATATTACGAAATTTAGTATGTGGATTGTTTTTATACCGATTGATTAAATATGGCACCGTTATAATCGATATGAAATATGAACAAATATTGATTACTCAATTATAATTTCGAGTCATCTGGCGCAAATCTCACTATTTTATTATGCAATTGACTGTTCTTCATTTCATCAACTACTCGTAAAAACATCTCCACCTATACGTTGGTTCTCTATGTACGAGGCGTGGAGGGTGGATTGTACTCCTGACCCACATTGTGAGGCCTTGGGGCGCTGCAATCACCGAAGATCAAGCCACGCGTCACTAGGATGCTGTAGAGGCAGCCGTCACTCCCTGCTATCGGCTGTTCCTTGCACGTGGAGGGGAAGATCTATGCTGCTTACTCAAGGAGATTGGGGGCGCGGTAGACAGCGAGGGTGGGAGTTGCAATACAGAGACGGAGGTCTAATTCATGGAATATAAATACAATCCGATGTGTTCTGATAACTAAATATATCAAGCACGTGTACGGGATTATCCAAAAGAGGGAGCGAAGCTTCTATGTTGCCAGATTGTCGAAGAAGACTGCAAAAATAGAATAATTTTAATCGTGTTAAACTTTTGGTGGAGGCGCCGGGTTCGCGTACCATCATAAAATGCTCGTCGCTTGTTGCTACGTTGCTCGTGCATCTCGCGGGCGTCGGGTCATTTAAACCTTTTCATTCCTGAATTAAATATGTGTAAATTCGGTTATTGTAATAAACCAATCAAAATTACGGTTTTTGTAAGGACTTTGGTATTTTGTCGGATTTTTTATTATGAGTGAAGTGATTTTCGGGAAATTTTGAATTTACATAAAATCTTAATTTTTTGTTAAAATTTAAATTTGAAGTGCATTCCTAAAACAAGATTTTTCCCTGAATTGTTTGCATTTTTTAGATTTTGTGTATCTCGAATAACAGCAGTACCAGACATTTATTTCACACAGAGAAAAATATGCTTATATGGGAACTTGGTTCCTTAATAACTATTGGATTGTCTTCGGTATTACGCATTGTAAAATGTCCATCCATCCTTATAAATTTATTATTTGTGTAATGAAATAAATTCGTGTTATCTAGACTATAGCCAAGAATTAACTTTAATTATGTAGAGTTCGTAATTTAGTTTACTTCTATCTACATCAAATCGTTACACTATCCACTCGATAGTTAAAATAGTATTAGTAACAAATTAAATTAAAAATATGTATGCTCTACTTGTGTTGGATTGGGATTTAAATCAGAAGGCTTTAGTTAAACAAGCGACCAGAGAAAGCGCTGGTTGTAGTGGAACTCGATCGAGATTGGCTAAGAGGTCGACTTTCCTTGGCTCGCTCGAGTAGTGATGACGATAACAAATCAGGGTAATGGCGCACTGGTATAATCGAGATGGCCGTCCATTTGAACAACAATAAGTCGACGTTTCGGTTTAAAGTGTTGAGCGTTTCGAGCGAGGGCGTTACTTGGCCGCCTGTCCATGCATAACAACGATTTGTATTCAGTTCGGTGTTTATACTTGTTGCACAGCGCCACTTTTATCTCGGGGCTGTTTTCTCAGGGCGAGATATGTTTGTATTGTAGGTGCTGAGGTAAATATTAATCTGCTTCATCTTAAACATAAATATCTGAACCAAAAGAGAGTTGAACCGTTACAAAATCTATTCGAATATTGAACACAGTTCTACGTCGCAAACATAGAATAGTACTCCAGGGAACTTATATTGTCTCGTAATTCCATTGTAATTGGCAAATCCATGGCAATAAAAGTGATAGAGAATTAAGCCACGAAATCTGGCTACATATTATTCAAACGTGTTCTCCAAATTCGAAATAAACAACGAATGTAAATCTATTTTCCATTAGCTGCCAGACAGAATTATAAAATATCGCATACCATTTAAAGTGGTCAAGCCTAAGTACCACACTTTAAAATGTTAACAAGAATTTGAACGGATAACCATTGATTGGTAGCCCTACATACCGAGTAGGTGAATCTACTTCAAGTGTTAATTTTTACATCACAGATTCTTAAGTTATAAATTGTGCTATGCTCAAATTTAAAAGTTCCTCGTTTATTCCTTTGTGACCCCATGATCTCTACCATAATTTTTTTATGACAAATCAAAGCACAAATACTACGCTCGTAAAATATAACAGCACAACATGGCCATCAATGGAATTTGAAATGTGAAACTAAGCAAATGGCTGATGACTATCTCCGGCTTCTAAATGTAGCAAGTTTTACAGTGTATATTTTTTCATTTTTCAGCTAGTTTTTTAATCATTTTTTTCCTGTTACTTTTACAATAATTTTGGGGTACCTCTACATTCAAGTTCAATTCGTGTAACACTAATTTAAAGTAGAAAGTAAAGGGGGTGTTCCCAGATATTTCTTGTGTTATTTATTTTTGTGTAATGTCTACAACTTTAAAATAAAGTATATGTTTGTTTTAAAAAAAAAATGGAACGTGACAAGAAAAAAATGCAAAGCGAACATATAGTGGGATACAAATACTGAATGCCAACTACTCACTAAATTATCACATTCACAAAAACAGCCAAGTAGAATGGTTGCATTTCTTTTCCACACCATCCCGAGTCACTTTATCACTGTGACGTAGGCTCGCCTCTACGCACTGAAAGGCGCACTCATCATGCGTGACACGCTCATCTGCCCCACTTTTAAAGCCCCATACGCCACTCTCGCACGCACAACACGCCGCGCCGACGACATAATGATAAGTTTGTCTCAATATTAACAGGGCGACAACGAAGCCGTTCCGCTGACAAAATAATTGAATAACTTCAACGTCGCTTTCCTTCCAGTAATTTATTCAAAGATATTGCGAGCTATTAAACTCAAATTACTTAGATCCAACTAAGTGGAAGAAGCTTCAACAAATGTCGAGGAGAAATCAATTTGAACTTATTAAAGAAGAAAGTATTTCACTTGTTAGAGAGCGATGGGACATTTCACCTAAATTAAAAAAACAAACGCTCTTTTAATGAAAAGGGAATAGAAAGGGGATTTAAACGAGCAACCATAACGCTGTGAACAAAATAAATAAATACGAAGGTTGATCTTTTGGACTAATTCAAATTGTCCTAAATATCAGTTTATCAAAACAACATACATAGTTTATCAATTATCATCATTCGACATTCACAAACTTATTTTTTATTTATTTTTAGTAGGTTGAGCGTACGATTATAGTGAAATTTATTACGTATACCCCGGATATATTCCTGTTCATAATTTTTGGGTTGGAAGGCTCATTTTTGTTTCTATTTGTAACACATACTTCTGTCTACAAACTGACATACTTTGAATATGTTCTCGTTTATATCTGGCAAGGTACGATTTTTCTTCCCCCGGTACAAAGTTAGTAATTGTACCGGCGGAAGAAAATATTCGTACCGTGCAAGATATTTTGGCAATGTCAGATCATGGACTTATAATAGTAATTGGCGGTCAGATGATCATAATTAAAAAACTATGTCCGTTGTTTTCTAACACTTTTTAATAATAATTAGGCCGATAGATCAACCTTAAAGCTAAATCCAAATGAATCCAATGCATGTTATAAGGGAGCGAAGTTTCCCTAGATACATCACTTTTCTGTCCGTCTGGCGGAAGAGTTTTAGTTCGTTCATTTCAGGGTGACGGTTATGCTCAAAACTTAAAACCGTGCGATATCACCGGTTTGAGTATTATTTTACTAACCCACTTAGTAATCGTACAAAAAACTGACAAATCATTCTTGTGGACTTAAAGAAGAGCTAAAGGCTGCACAAATCAAGTTTTTAATACCGTAATCAGTACGCATTTCATTGGTGACAAATAAAACATTTTTACTGATGCGAACTATCCTGACTAGTATATTTGACAATTTGCATGCCGTTAATAGTTGTTACGAAACTACAGTGATTATTAATTACCTTTTAAGATGTATTTAGAGCGTTCCTGAGATATTACACTATATTATAACACGGCTTTGATTTTCTTTGGCGTTTTACATTTTCAAAACCAATACATCCCCCTTAAAGAATGAACGCAGTATTTATTGTACGCTATTAAATCTATTAGTCTCGCACAAAAGGCCGATGACAATTTGATTAAGGAGTCTGGTAGTTCATAAAGAGACTTCCTAAACACATTTCCTAGCTACAAGAAACAACGACGCTGGCGCTTATCAAAGAACCGTCGCCATTTCTGAGCTGGGGGATAATAACTAATTCGCCCTTCACCTTTGCACATACCTTGGCGCGACTCGACGTTTTGAGCTTCTATAATACATTCATGTGGAAGAGACTCTAAATCCCATTAGTAATGTATGTTTGAAGATGAACTAAATACTTGTTAAGTACATAATATAGCATTCAGGATATTATTGTAAACATTTCCAAGCTATCAGAAGGGAAAAAAATTAGTTCGATTTTCACAGAAATAAAACTAAATCATGTTCTAGATTTGTTCAACATTGTACGGAATACTTGAAAATGTTACAAAAGTTCGTTCCATTGAATTCATCGAAATGTGAAACGATGGAGAATAAACCGTAAAAAAATTAGAACCCCAACTCGCTCAGGAACCCGAGATAGTGAGTTGATATCTAGATAATCATAATTCACATCATATATAAGTCGTCTAACTGTAAAGAGTCATCGTTAAAATTGTTATTGTACTATTGCAACATACATAATTTGAATAACTACTATTTACTAATACACACGGAAAGTTACATTTATTTGGATATCAAAACGGTGACAAAAGGTTGAGACCTACTTGCTGCGATTTTTTTTCGGAATGTTGTTAAAATTGTCCGTGAGCAAATCAAAACATATCATATAAGTAGGAAATACGTTAAAAACGGTAAAAACGATCATTTGTATGTGCACAATAAAGGAATTTATTGTGTTACTCAACATATTCTAAAAAATGAAAATTTGCATTGAGGAAGGTTGTTCCTTGGTAATTTGCTCCAGAACGTGGCAAAGGCAAAGGTCTGACATTATTAATAATTAATGTGGAAAATAAACTAGTAATCGAGAATTTCTAAGTACGAGACACGTTAAATATAGATGTATCCGCACCATTAATAATCAAAGACTTTCTACGATAGCGGCAAGTGAAGATTATGACAGTAATAACATTCTGAATCAACCAAAGCTTTTGGTGGAGGTGCCGGGTCAAACTGACAAAGGATATTCTTTTACAACTCGCATTGATAATTTAAAGTATCATTGCACAGTGCACATACTTTTTAAGCTAGTTATACCCCACTGATAGCATTATAATCAATTCCAAGTGATAAGGTACAAGATCTCGTTCAAGAAATTCCTAGAATCAGTCAACGGTAATTGCGTATTAACGTTAATGGTAGCGAATAAAGTGTTTTATATGATTTTAAAGCTTTTATTTGGAGGTAGCCCCACATGCAAAATATTCTAGAACATTGTGAATATAACAAGATGATGGTAAAAAAAAAAGTAAGTTACAAAATTAATCAAAATCACATTATACTGCACTCTATCAATCGAAGTGTAATATTATCCTTACTATCAATTCAGCAGAACAAAAACAGAGTTCGAAAATGTTCAAACGCAAAAGTTTGCTCAATAACGGTCGCTGAGCTAAACATATTGGAAGCACACTCGAGCGTCCCCGCTCTTGTAATGTTGCCAGTAATTGATAGTCCTCGGCCGTGTATGCATGTTTGCGTAGTGTTATCACAGCCGAGCTAATGGAGAGTACTTGAATCCAAGATGGCGCCGGCCAAGGCACGAGGGGTGGCTCTAATAAACCCTTAATGCCTAGTGTTGTGTACACCTGTCATCTGAATTTACTACTCGACAATCACCGTACTGGTTTGCTTGTTAGGCCACCTGGCAACCCCACATAACACTGCAGAGGCGCCGCCGACTACAAGCAGGTAGGCCAGGTGTTGGTAGGGCAAGTCAACAACAATCATACATTATCACAACATCTCATGAACCCGGAAACGTATATATAAAACCACCCAATTGAACTTTAACCTGGGTTATTTACTTTTATTCGCGATATTTCGGAGACTCCCGACTCCTTTCTCGTGACGAAATATCGCGAATAACAGTGAAGTAACCCAGGTTAAAGTTCAGTTGAGAGGTTTTATAACAATGATACAGTTACATGGCTTTTATATTGTACGGTTTATGTGCGTAATTTAAATTTTAACAAATACAAAATTGAGCATCTGTATGCAAGCTTTGAACTGATGTATGATATATAAGATATTATGTTATATGTGTAGGTGCTAAAACACGAGATAGATAATAAAAGGAACGAAATGTCCCATACTGAACCAGTTCTTAAAACGAAATAAGTAGCAAATGTATATATTTTTAACAAAAGCATCAACAAACGATTCTGACCGAAAGCCAAACATTTTCAGTACAACATGTATTTAGAAAACTGCTTTAGTGAACGCATTTCACAATCTGAATGTTACTTTATTTCAAATGCGTGCGAACTAGAAACTCGTTAGGTCGGTGTAGTTCGGCTCATGGGTCACACCTCAAACAGAAATAAATAATATTTGGTCAGTTCCTGGAATAAAAAAGGATTGGTGTCCACGAGTAAAAATGTCCGCATATATATAGAGATTTTAGCTCGCCGCCGAGAGGCGTCAACGAGGGAATCCATTGCTAGTGTTTCCATTATTCGTTACGTAAATCCCCATAGCAGACAGGTGATTAAAAATATATAGTGTTGGCTTTGGATATGATTTTCAATTACTAATCAAACACAGCGATAATCAAAGGTAACCTACTCGGAAAGTACACACCACGGTATTTATACCTAAACCGCAATGTGTTTTGCAAAACTTTTCAACTTGACTAACATCGCAGTCAGCCGGTAAAAATGCAACGTCGCGGTAGTAAAACGACTGTATGCAATTACATAACGCCCTTTAACCCGCTGAGCGCGGACAGTAAAAACTCAAAAGTGAGTCCCAAAAGACCGGCATTATGCTCGCCCTATGCAAATAAATCGTCGCTAATATGTTTAAATGTAATAGTTAACTAACGCTCATTTGAAGCTATTAAAAGATTTGTCGTATTTGCTTTAGTGCCTTCCCTAAATTTCTACAACGGAGTACAGTGTTATAAATATGACAGTAAAATATTATAATTTAAGTTTACCTTACCGTTAAAATCTACTTAAGCAAACAAAATAAAGAGAATCAACGTAATTAGGAATGCGATCTATGTGCCATGGCTCCCGTGTTGTGTATGGTACTGTGCTTGACTCACATTCAGAGAACAACATTACGTTAAAAGAGCTAAGAATAGTTTCCCAGTTATAGGTTTCTTTGGTTTTACAACTAAAGATGGCAGAGAAAATGTTTGCATTATGGATATCAAATCGACGTGGAAATATTAACGCACACCAGCTGTGCACCGCGTGCATTGTTAAAGAATATTGTAACAATATAATGTAATCACAAAAATACAACTAACAACAAATAGCCAGTCAACAAGAAATATTTCAAGATGTATGAAGACAACCAAACAAAAATGGTGTCGAAGATTGTCCGCACATTTTAAGGTATTTCACGGTTTTTTATTTTTTTATTAATCCTAATGGTTGGGGTACAGTCTTATAAGGCCTAATGGTTGGGGTACAGTCTCTTAAAAAGTGTGCGACACAAGTACAGCACATTACATTGGAAATAGTTAGTAATCAGCATGGAGAAAGCCAGTGCCAGATAGACTGAGTCACAGGCGACTCGAGACATCAGACATCTCTGTCAAGCTATAAATCATAGGGATATGTGTGAGTAAAAAAATAGTTGTTGAACATTTTGTGGGTATAAAAAAAGTAATGCTTATGAATAGATAGTATAAAAAAGTGTGGCTAGTTTGTCTTGTGGTTAGCCTACCTGCTTCCAATGCAGAAGGTCCAGGGCTCGATTAGTTTTCTAGTTAGTAAGCTAGTTTTTTAACTTCTGATTTGGACTTAAGTCCATCAGTTCTTGTCTTAGGAATTGATAAAAGGTGACTTTGGAGCCGACCTAGCAACGAGGCACATAATAAATTTAAAGTTGTTTTGAATCGGTTTTGTTGATTCTGGAATTGTTCCGCGGGTGTTCGCACTGTCCATACCACGATTATTATATTTCCTATTAAAAATATCGATCTTTGGTTGGTTATCGTTCACTCGTCGATAGCGTCGGGGCCTGCAGGGTTGGCTTGGTCACTTTGGTTTACTGTCCCCCACTGAAAATCAGTTGTGTGACTTAGTGGGTAGACTTAAATACGGATTTATTTGTTTATTTATATATTATTTATTTATTTATTTATTTATTTATTTATATATTTACAATAGTTGACAATGATGCATACACCAGTCACCACGTGTGGTTTTATACCTCACCTAGCTTCCACTATTCACCTGTAGCGTATACGAGGTCGTTTGAGGTAAAACCACAAGGGGTTAGTGGTTTGGGCTCTCGTGCCCACTGCCTGCTTTAAAAGAGTGAATATCTCCTATAAAACGTGCTAAATATTTCAGCTCGACGGAGCAGCGAGAGCGTCTACCGTGGAGGCCTTTCTCGTCCTTGTGTGTTTTTTGTGTTTTTAGTCAAGATTTTCCTTTAAAAAAAGAAGTTAATTAATTTTACTCACTTTAGAAGAGAATTTTATTTCATGGGCAGTTTATTTCTTCTAGGCATAAAGAAACCTGAACTAACATAGGAGGTAGTAATTGCAACAAGTAAAGTATCGTGGTCATTTCTTCTGTTCATTCAAATATATTTAAGCAGGATATTTGAGTATTGTGGAAAATACATTTATTATAATTTATGTCATTAAAGATTGAATGTATTGCGTTTTCTGTACTATTCTATATAAACTTTTTTCATGTAGTTAGTTAAGAACGAAGTAAATAAGGATATCGTCCCTTTAGTTGTAGTAATTCAAAGTCATGTATTGTCACCGCCACAGCGCTTTCTCTTGAAAAAAAAAATACTAAAAAGTTATACTTTCAACTTTCCAATGTCTAAATGAAAACCGCTTGAGGGCAAAGGCGTGTATAAAGCTAAAAGCTCACAAAGGCAGCAGAGAGCTTATAAAGCTTCCTCGCATCCGCAGTGGGCTGCAAATACCAACTTCATTAATGTCAGTCCTTACAGAGCGGGTACTACAGCTGAGGCGATGGGGTAATATAAAAATGTAACGCATATCTCGCTCATGATTGGCATACACCATGGAACAGGACGTGCAATTATAAATAAGTAGGCATAAATATGTGAGGCCAACCTATTACGGGTACCGGTATTTAAGGTTGTATTGATGGCTAACAAGGAGGAACATTGCGGTCAAAAATGTGTCATAATAATAGTTCAAGCACAATGAATGTCGCTTTACACAAATGCTTACGATAAACAATAAAAATACCCTTTTAACATTAACAAAGATTACCACAGTAAAGAAGAAACTAGAATAGCTTATAAATATTGTTTATTTCCAAAATAAACATAAATCTTCGGTAATGTTTGAAAAGTGAGTATTATATAATTGTATCCGCGTTACTAAGTTCTTCAAACATAAAGTAAAATAAAACTTAACGTGTCAACAGCTTGACCTAACCTTATGTTCACAGAAAGTTAGGGAAAAGTAAGACAGTTATACCTCTTGTTGGATTTGCAATTTCGCAATTTGAATCTCCATGCTTCAGGTGACCCCAGTTACAGAAAGTGTAGGTTTTAAGCAAAGACTTAAATAAACAAACAAACAAACATATTTTATACATAGATGTGTAAATCTTGTTTAAAGATTAACTTATATATAATTTCAAAATATCAAAGCAAGTCGTAACGAAAAATATATAATTTTTGTCTAAAATATATAATTTTTGTCTCATTATTCGGGGTTATTGGAACTTGTATTAACTTAATATCATAAATATGACAGCAGGATATTATGAAGAAAGTAAACGACATTGATTTCAATAGGAATATCTACAAAAAAAAACACGTCATAAGCTAAGTTTCATGTTTTTGGTGGAGGTGCCGGGTATGTGTTATTTTTTTAACCGCTGACAATTTCAAGGTGTGTGTATTCACCCACTATATTTTAAAACATTTATTGTACAACTATAAAGGCTCATTAGTTATGAAATCATCGATAAAATAAAAATGGGATCATCATGAACCGTAGAATATAATCAAACTTATTTTTTTCGAGCTATGTCACACCGGAAAAATATCCAGCAAGAAATAACAAAGTGATGTTCCTTTTGCCAGGTTAGCTTGGATGATTCTTATAAAAATATAATATGAAGAACGAAAATACTCGACCGTTTTGTCTTGTTCCGAGCAAGTTTGATTTTTGTGATTTGTGTACATGTTTGTATCAAAGTAGTTAGCTGATTTTAAAGGTGTGCAATTTCGACGATAATATGTTTGCGAGATCAAGAACTTATTTGTGCACAGTTGAAAGCCAAAATTAATTATTGGGTTATTGGTGTGTGATAGTAAAATTATATAATGTGAAATACAAATTAAGCATCAAAAGCCCATATAAGAATTTTCACCAGCAGTAACCTATTTCAAGGAGATGCTGCGAAATCATGGGTGGGTGAGTGCGTTGTATGGTTTTATAGTGGTCCCAACGAAAGAATGCAGATGGCTAGAAATTGTTTTCCCAACACAACAACTTTGTAAACTCTATTCACGCGAGTTCAGCGTGGATCTAGCACATGGAGGAACTATGTGATCTAGCACAGATAAATTTTGTTTGTGTTGGTAAAATATAGGTATTTCTCTTTCATGCACAAAGGCGACATTCCATTTACCGCCTATTCATTCAACCTCCACCACTACCAAGCATCTGCATTCTTTCGTTGGAGCAAGTTTAACAGTGTGTTCTCTGCGGTGTAACCATATTTAAAACCTAATTTCGACAACATTAGGATTCTAAAAATACGTCTTTAATCAGTTTGAAGAAATAATTTTTGAAGGATTCTATACAATAAATGACAACTCAGTGTAGTGATATAGCCGGTTTAAGATTATAAATTTCGTTTCTGGTACCAGGTGTAGCCAACATTGCAATCAGGGCCCAGCGGTGTGGGCGTCTAGCTTAGGCCTCACTGAGCGCCATTGTACTGGATTATCCCCGGGGGGGAGTACGCTATTGATAACAATCAACCAATATTACACCGAATTTACCACACTTACTGGTTTTGATGTATTTGATATGTTAATTATATCTTCCCTACGGCATCAATCAGAAATAACGTTGTCACCGTAACGCATTAATATCGCTAAACAGAAAAAGTTGTAATTACAATACCTGGCCATTGAGTTGTGTCCAGTTTACCTTGTGTGTTCCATCTGACGATATTCACACGACCATGGTACACAGAAGCTTCGGAACAGCCGCGAGTTTGTGATGTTTGGGCGGTACGTACGGAATATCAGGTGTATATTATGTTACAGTTCACACAGTGGGCAACAAAAACTCTTGATTCAACCCTGTTTTAATATTTTGAAACGATGAGGTTTTAGTTTAAGAATATCGTTAGGTGGTTTCAAGTTCTAAAACTAACGTAAAAAATTTTAGAAGACAAAAATGCAATTGATTAAATTTCCCCTAAAATTTTTTTCTTAAATTTTTCTAAGTCATGGGCTCCCGACTAGAATAAAACCTATTTTTTGAACAATTGTTCCCCCTTGTTGGTGGAGGTCCCGGGGTCCGTTTTGGTTTTTCCGTAAATCACGTTTTCGTTAAGTCTGAACCACTCAGAGATTTAAAGGAGTATTAATCCACAAAACCAAACATTGGGCCCCCCTAGGTGTTAAACTGCCCTTTCGGGGGGGTAGATAGTGATAAGGGCTTCGTAGAGGGGGAATGATTTGCTATAAGGCTTGCTTCACGAGAATGGCGCAGGCGGGAAAACCCCAATCTGAGGAAACCCTTTCATTCAGACCAATTCCCAGTATTTTTGGTTTTAAATTAAAAACATTTAAAAACTATCACTGATCCCGAAATGTTAGCTAGAGCGCTAAGCGCTTGCCCTTTGATTCGGGAAGCCCCATCGGAACCCGGCAATCATAAAAAAAGGTTTTTTTCAAGGGTTTTCCCTCCGTCTTTAAATTTTGCAATGCAAGGAATCGATCCCCCTTAAATAGCCCTCGAATTTTCCCTTTCAAAATTTCCCCAAAACCGTAACTACATATTTCTTTTTGAAAAGGGGCTCCCTTTGAAAAACGGGTTTTTAAATCCCTAGAAACCCGTGGAAAAAGGGGAAAAAACATTTCAAACCCGGGAAACCAGCACCAAAATTTAGGAGCGGTAAAAGAAAATTTTTTTAGAAGGGTTATTTTCACGGGGGACACGCATGGTAGAAAATAAGTCCCTGCCCCAGGGCGTCCAAAAGAGGCCCCAAAAATAATTTTAAAATTGCTGAAATCTCGGGGAAGTAATCATAAGTTTTAAGATAAAATTTGGGTTTTTGGGTTTTATTGGGTTTTTTTATGCTTTACAAAAATGTAAATTTAAAAATTTTTAAACCGTAAATAAATTTATTTTTGAATTATATTTATATATTATTAAAATTTTTGCAAATTATAGCCTTTTTGGGGTTAAAAATTATTTTATACGAAAAATTTTCCGCTAGTTGTCAAAAAAAATTTCGACTATACTAAAATAACCCCAAATAAATCAAAAATTTAAACCCCGAAACAAAATTTCCTGTAACTTTTTGAAATTAATTAATTAAATTAAGCATTTTAAACCCCCTTTAAAAGTTTTTTAAATTCCTTACAAAAGCCCATTTAGTTTATCACACAAGAACAATATGCCCAACAATAAACCCCCCCCCCCAAAAAAATATTTTTCCCCAAAAAATTATTAAAATCACTTTTATTAATTAAATTTAAATTAAATTTAATTAAAAAAATGAAAATTTAATCTCAATTAATTTTGTAAGTTAACACAATGGGGTTTCGCCCTTTGGGAAATCATTTTAAAGCTTTTTTTAAAGGGCGAATAAATGAAATTTGAAAAAAAAAAATTAAATTTTAATTAAATTTAATAACCAAATTTAAATTTAAAATTTTTATTTAAAAATTATCCCACTTTTGACATATGTATTGTTATGAAATACCAAAAAACTCGAGCGTCGTCAAAAAATATACTATTTTTCCCGACATAACCCCAATGAATCCGAATTGCCCTGCCCCGGAAAAAAATTTCCTAAAAATTTGGGCCGTTTGGGATTAAGAAATCAATTTAAAAAAATACTTTTTCCAAAATTGTTGTTGTCATTTCAATTAACAATCCAAAATGCCAACAGAAGTATAAAATAAAAAATCCCAAGTGAAAATTTTAAAAAATTAATATTTCCCAAAATTAATTTCATGCTACTTTTTTTTAAAATTTTAAAATTTCCAAAAAAATTTTTTTCCGTAAAATAATTTGTGCAAATGGTTCCCGTGTGGCTGTTTTAATTTTACAAAAAAACATGGTGTTTTTATTTTTTTAAATTTTTTTCCCATTTTTAATTCAATTAACGGGAAAGTAGCATAACTTAATTTTGGGCCCTAAAAATTTTTTAAAAATTTAAAAAACTCGATTGTTTTTTTTAAATATTTTGGTTGGCATTTTGTATGTTTTAAATTGGGGAGTGCCCAACAACAATTTTGAGATATAAGAAATTCTTCACTTGTTTTTTAATCAATCGGCAATTTATAGGAAATTTTTTTCCCGGGGGAACTTTAACAATTCGGTTTTCATTGGGATTATGTCAGAAAAGTAGTATTTTTTTTAATGACGTTTCCCGCTCGAGTTTTGGGTTACATAACAATACATATGTCAAAAGTGGGAAAATTTTAAAACTAAAATAAAATTAATTCGGGGGTTAATTTAAATTTAAAATTTTAATTTTTTTTTTTCATTACATTTTTTCCCTTAAAACTAGTTTTTTGAAATGATTCAAGGTCGACCCCCATTGTGTTAATCTTAAAAAATTAAATTGAGATTTTGTAATTTTTTAATTAATTAAATTTAAATTTAAAAATTAAATGGGGAAAATTAATTGGAAAAATTTTTTTGGGAATAATTTTTTTTTGGTTTCTTTGTGGCCCATATTGTTCTTGTGTGTTTACACTACGTGCCCCTTTTAGAATTGAATAAAAAAATTTTTAAAATTGGGGTTTTAAATTTAAATGCAAAATTTAAATTTAAATTTAAATTTAAATCAAAAAGTTCAGGAATTTGGTTTTGGGGGCTTTTAAAATTTTTAAGATTTATTGGGGGTTATTTTAGTATAGCCCTGAAATTTTTATGAAACTGCGAATTTAGTATAAATAAAAAATATATACACCAAAAAGTGCTTTTAAATTGCAATACATTGTAAAAAAATATAAAAAAAATTTAAAAAACTATTGTTTTACGGTAAAATTTTTTAATGAAAATTTTTTTTGGGGCTTTAAAAAACCGAATAAAAAAAAAAACCCAAATTTTTTCTAAATTGATGATTACTTCTCGGGGTTACGAAATTTTTTAAGGAATTTTTTTGGGCGGCCACTTGGGGGGACGCCATGACAGGTGACTTTTTTACTAAAATAAAGTGTCCCCCGTGAAAATAACATTCTTAAATATGTTTTTTAAACCTGCTCCAAAAATTTTGGTGTGGTTTCCGGTTTTGAAATTTTCCTTTTTTTTTTTAGGCTTGTTCCCGGACTATAGGCAAAAAAAAAAAAAAATTTAAAGTACATTTTTTAATCGTTTCCAACCACTTTAGTTGCATCTTCCGGAACCCCTTTTTTAAAAGCGTATAACGGTAAGGGAACGAGGGGCGAGCAATAAGATTAGGTGCAGCCCCTGACGGGCCCCTTTTTTTTCACCCCTTTTTTGTAACCGCCGGGACCAAAAACGACCGACGATTTGGGTTTTCCCTCTGGTCCGGCATCTTGAGGGGGGTCGTCCCGGACGCCGCGGCAGGTATTTGGAGTCGGGAACGAGACAAACCACGGGAAAATTATTTTAAATCGCCCAAACCCCAGGGGCGGTGGGAAAACGGGGGAGCTAAAGGGGATCAAAAAAAAAATTAGGGCCCGGGGTTTATATGGAGAATTTAGAAACCAGGAAATTTTTCAAGGGACTAAAGAGAAGGCGGGGAAATTGGTGGGATTTGGGGGGTAAATTGGAGAGGGACGTAGAGAGTTTGAAATTTTAAAAACCCAAATGAATCTGATTAAAATTTTCCTAAACACGGACACCCCTTAAGTTTAACGCTATTGCCATGTCGGGGAGAACATGTTTTAAAAATGAGATTTATTGTTCGATAAAAAGGGCTAGTTTTAAAAATTTGAAAAAAATTTAATAAAATATTGAAATGTCCCTCGGGAAAAAAATTAAAACTAAATTGTCTATATTTGTAAAAAGAACATTTTTAAAAAAAGTCCCATAATTTTTAAAATAGAAATAACATCTTTTTTACTTTTCCTGTAATTAGTCCCAACCTAATGATTTTTAAAAAAATAGGGGCAGTTCAAATCAAAACAAAAGGCTCAACTATGGTTTGGGCCGTTTTAAATTTAGAGACGTTTTTCCCTTTTTTAACCCAAAATTCAATGGGTTTTCGCTTAGTTGATTTTTAAAACCCCCCCCCCCCCCGCTAAACCTGGTATAATGGTATATAAAATTGTATACGAATAAGCACTAGATTAAACAAAAATTTTCAATTCCATCGTTTTGTCGATAGCCCCTAGAAATTGGGGTTAAAAGTACTAAAAACCCTATAATTTAAGAAAATCAAATAACTGGAAATGTGATAAACTATAGTGATTTTGTTTATGGACTGTTCCCACTGCTTTTGTAATTTTGGGGAAAAATGTTTTTACACGACGTTTTTAGGGAATATTTCACTAATTTTCTTTCCCTTTTTTATTTTTGAAAAAGATTTTTTGAATGAATAGAAAAAAACATTCATAAAAATCAAAAAGGGAGCAAAAATTTTTAAAAAAACATACACCTGAAATGCCATACTTTTCTACCCTTTCCCCCCTCCCCCACCCCCTCCCCCCCACCCACCCCCCCACTCACCGCAGTTCCCCGGGGCCACACCCACAACTCTTGTTTCTTCTTGTCAGTAAACCCTTTCCACTTATTAATTTCCCCCAAATTTTTTCCCTTTCCCCCGCAACAAAAGAAACGGACTGGTCTTTTTTAAAAACGATCCCTTTCCCGGGCCTTTATGCACGCAATTAAAACAGAAATTCCCCAAACAAAATTTTCCTCATTGTTTTTGTCATAAAAAAGGGAGGGAAACAGGGGGTATTTCCAAACAAGTTTTATTTCTTTTAAAAAAACGAACAACAAAAAAAAATTTTTTAAGCCCCGGGCAGCGATGGAAATTTTCCCCGTATACACAGAATAATAAAAAACTTTGAAATACCCGGGGCAATGATAGAAAACATATGAAACTTTTTTAAATCTAGAATTAATTTTTACATATAGGGGGAGTGTGTTTAACTTGTTTATTTAAAAAACAAAACAAAGAAAAGGGTTTTTTCCCTTTCCAAGTAAAAATTTATTTGTATGATTTTTATATTTTTTTTTTTTAAATTTATTTTCAACGTTTTTTTCTATAAAATACAAATTTGGTCTCAAAAAAATTTTTTAAAAAAAACCCTCCAAAACATCATCCACGCCCCTTTAAAAAAAATTTTTTTAATTGTTTGAAAACAAAGAAATTAAACCCCAAAAAATTTTTTGTTTGAAACCCCAAATTTATTTAACGAATATGTACTTTTTTTTATTATGATTTTGTATTGCAATTAAAAAAATGTGTACTCGTCGGGTAATTTTTGTTTTTAAAGTAGGATATTTTAAAAGGGCGACCAAACTCACCTCTGGATAGGTCGGGGCGAGGTGATTTTTCCCGGGAGGACAATGTCTTGGAGCTGGCCTCGGAGCGGGTGTCCCAGAAGCAAAACCCTTTTTGCCCAAGTGGACCGCGATGATTTTTGAGCCGGACCCGTCCGAGGTCACAAGGTCTTTTGCAGTGGAGCCGGCAAATTTTGGGTTTTCCGGCCTGGAGCAAAATATCTCAATTAGAACTATTAAATTTAAACCCTAAAAACCCCCTTTTCGTTACAAGAATTTTTTTTCAGTAGGGTTAATTCAGTTACAAGAACATATTCATTAGGGTTTACATTCATTTTTAACAAGAATTTTAATATAGGGAACCAAATTTTTGGAAGGGGGAAAAGGAAAATTGGTTCTTTTGGGTCTCAGCCCCCTTTAAAAAATAGCATGGTCCCGAAAATGTAACTCGCCGTATCTTTTTTACTCGCCGCCCAAAAAAAAAATCTAAACCAATAAACACAAATTTCATAAATTTTTTGAAGAAGATGATGGGATTCTACTTTGCTCCGATGACCTACCAAATTCAAAATATTTTGAGAAATGGACCCCCTGTTTGCGCGTGCGCAAATGTACTCTGGGTGAGCGGCAAAAATAACGAGACGCAGCCACGATGTGTTCGCTGGGCATTTTCGCATACCACCGCCTGTCCAGGGTTTCCCAAATGTACTTCGCAATTTTAAAAAATTTTGTTGGCCATGAAAAAATAATTTTTTTTAGAATTACAACCCAGTGACCTCACAGTGCCACAAAGAAGTCCTATACCAAAGTTATGGCCCGATGCCACGGGCAAAATGTTTTTTCGTGGGTTTTTTAGGGGTAGTTTTTGGGAAAGGGTTTTGGGAAAAGTGGAAATGTAGATTTTACTTCAACTCAAAACAAATGTCCCTTTTAAAATTTTTTTGATAGAGCAAAGTTTTGTATATCCCCCGCAAAAGAGGAAAGATTATATTTTATTACAGTATGAATTTTTCCCCGGTTTCCCTGGTCGGGTTCCCCGCCTATCGCTTTCAAACATTTGCCCCGGGTTATTCGCCTATACCACGCGAAGGGGAGAACCGGACAACGCCACTTTTTGGTTTTCCCTATTCCGTAGGGTTACATTTAGTTTCAAAAACTTAAAATTAAGTTTGGGGTTTCATTTTGTTTAAAAAGAACCCATATTTTAGTAGGGTAGTTAAAATGTTTGTATTATGTGGTTTTGGGGGCTCGTACGGATTAAAGTCACTGTTTTTCTACCCCATTAAAAAGATGGGGTTATACGTGTTTTTAAAAATAGAAAACATTTCTCCGAATCGGGATTGTCTAGGTCATCAGGGTTGGGGTCAGGAAAAACTTTCCCCTAGGAAACACCTAGTGAATTCCCACGTTTTACCTATTGGGTATAGGGGGTAGGAAAAGGATGCATCGCAGTGCTATATTAAATACTACCTTTAAACGTCCCACTAACGGCCAAAACCGCCTACCCCACTGCTACCGCTTGTGGTTACTTTCATTGTTGGGAAATTTGTGCGACTAGGGTTTGCGACTGTAAAAAACCTAGCTTTGCGGTAACCCTTAAAAAGGATGTATGTCCAGTCCATTTTTTGGGGTTTGAGACTAATCAAGACGAATTCAGAACCCTTTTTAATTTTGTTTTGCCTCGTAAGGGCCCCCAAAACATCTTTTCTCAAGGTTAAAAAATTCAAGCAATAAACCCCAACCCAGAAAAAAAAAGACTTGATTCGGGCAGCCATTTAGTGGGCAACTGGGTTTTTTTTCCTTGCTATAGCCTTCGACTTTTCCCCGACATCCGACAAGCAAGGGTAAAACCCCCGTCTCCCAACCCCTCCAAATTTTTGGTTTCACTTTTTGGGAGCAATACCTTGTTTGTTTTGGCTCTTTTTAAAAAAGTGAAATTTTAATCCAGTTTCTACCTTCCAAACCTTTTTAAACTGCAAATTTTTTAAAAATTTTGTTTCTAGATAAAAATTTAACTACAAATATTTTTCTCGCAAAAGAAAAAAGATTTGTTTATTGCAAGATAATTTAAAAAAACAAATACCTTTGGTCAATTTCATTTTTTTTAATTGTGTTTTTAATATATTCAATATTGGTAATTTAAACCCTTTTTTTTATAAAATATTATATGTAAACAATCGCTAGTATTAAGCTCTAGCGATCTCAAAAGTGAGAAAAGTAGGCTTCAAAAAGTGTTTAAGCGATTATAACCCATCCCCCCCGCCCCTGTTTTTTTGTCATTGCGGGGGGCCAAATTTTCCGGGGACAACTAGGTAGTTCGGGGTTATTTCAAATATTCGGATGGCATCGTGGAGAGTCGGAAAAGCGTCTCGGAGAAGTTTTAAATCGTGAAAGTCGTATTAGCCCCTAAAATTTTGGGGGCTGATTTTTTAAAAAACCAAAAATCCCCTTCCGTTTCCTAAAAAAAGGGGGGAATCAGTTCTCAAAAGATATTGAAAAAAGTGCTTCAGCCATTCGACTCCACATAAAAATCAGTTTTTATGTGCACTAAACATTCATACAGATTTTTAACATAAAATTTTTTCCCTTAAAAAGGGACCCTTTTGCCCGGGAATTTTTTTATGCTTTAAAAAAGGGATTTTAAAAATTTTTTGCCCCAATTTAAAGTTTTTTAATGCGAAATTTTTTTATTTTAAATTTTTCAAGTGACATTAAAACCGTTCCCCGGGAAAGCAATATCTCAAACCAATTCCTCTTGCTTTTAATATGTTTTGTTCAAATGAAAAAATTACTCTCTGAAGATAACTGAAAAAAATTGTAGTTGGTTTTTTTAAAGTTTGCCCTTTTTTACCCGCATTCTTAAGCGAGGGGCTTTAAGTGTCAGAGAAAAAATGGGGTGCGATGGGGAAGATGGTTCTTTCAAAAAATTGGTTTCCACCCCACAAATTAAAAAAAACCCAGCAAATTTTTGAAAATTTAAAAAAAACCCTATTAAAACATAGTTAAAAAATTTTTTTTAAAGGTTTTATTATATAACCCTTTTTAAAAAATTCCAAGAATAATTTTTGACTTAAAAACATTCCACAACCCGTCGTTTGATTTAATCAATATTTAAATTTAGATGTAGTTAGGGTCTTTTTAAAATGGTTTCTACCGTGCTGTAAAAAGACTTATAATAAATAAACACACAATACAAAATTTTCCCTACCTACATCAAAGATGCCCAAAAAGCGTTTTTATTTACAAAAAAAATTCAGCATGGTTACTTTTTAAAATTTTTATGCACAAGAACACGAAATTTTCAAGCAAGAGAAAATTTGCCCCCCCTCATCGCTATTATTAGGGAGGGTTTTAGTATCCCTTTCCCCCCATTAAAAAATCTATCATAAAAAGTCTATAGGGTATAATAAACGGCCCCCCCCAGCTTCATCATTTAATGCGCCCAATAAACCCAAAAAACAAACCAAATTTGGGTTCCCTAACCTTTTTTTTAACCTAGACGCCTGGGGCATGTTTTGTTTTGGTTTTTTCCTAGTGAATACTGGGTTTTTTAACTCAAGGGGTTTATCTGCGTAACCACAAAGTCCGCTAATTTTCCCTAAAGGGAAAGCCCCCAAGTGAACGGGAAAATTTTTACAGTTAAGCGATTAAAATTCACAAAAAAAATGGCAGTCATAAAACAATGAGAGACCCAATAAACTGTCAAGAATCGTCAGTTATGGAAAAATTTAGAAATGGGCTGTTTTTTTGGAAAAATTGGTGTTTTGCGCATCCGGTTGCAAAAAAAACCCCAAAATTAAAAAAAAAACAGAATCATATTCAATAACCCACAGGGTTTCCCCTAAATTCGCTAAATTTAATTTTCTTAAATTAAAACGGTTTTAAAAAAAAAAAAGTGGGCCCGCGTCAACACCCAAAGACGATGATTAAAAGTCCCCAGCCCCCCCCAAAATTATTTTTCCGGGGGGTTTTTTTGTTGTTAAATAAAAATGGGCCCGTCAATTTTATATAAAAATTTTACGCCGAAAAGTTATTTAAACGCTCCTCTTTTTTCTAAAATTTACATTTAAAAAATTTAAAACCTTAAATCCTTTTTTGTTTTTTGGGGATTTAGGAAAGAACTTGAAACTTGGGGTTTTCCTTTAATTGTTTAAAATTTAAATATTTAAAAATTTTATCTTTTTATTTTATTCTCATTTTATAAGAAACAGTTTTTCTTGAGGGCCATTCCCCGGGCCCTTTAAGGTATTTATTTGGGGATTTCCCCCCCCCTTTCCCCCATAGTTTTCCCCTTTTCAATACCCCCAAAAAAGTAGGCGTTCTGGCCCCACCAGCCCCAACACCCCCCTTTATTTTGCCGGGACCCCCCCCCGCGCCGAAAATTCCCCTTGTTTGGAAATTTTTAATGACCGGGGCGGGGAAAAAAAAAAAAGAGGAAAAATTCCAAAAATTGTTATTGAACCATTTGACCCTACCAACCGGGCCTTTTATAAAAAAAAACCAGGAAGGGCCCCCCACCGCCGCCTGCGAAAAAATTCCCCTGGTTTGCGTTTTTTAATTAAAGTAATTAATCATCAAAAAACATTGATCCCTTTTTAAAAAAAAAAGCCTTTTTTTTAAATTTTAAATAATATTTGAATTCCTTTTAAAGTAAATTTTAAAATTTATCCCCAAACCCCTTAAAAAACTTTTTTAAAAAATAAAACTTTTCCAATTTTTCAAAAAACTTTTGCATTTAAAACAAAACCTTTTTTAAACAAGTAAAAGGGGGGAATTTAAAAAGGAATTAAACCTAAATGAAGTATTTTTAAGAAGGGAAATCATTTGCCCTTTTTTTTTTGGGTTTTTCATTTTTTAAATTTAAATTTTTTCGAAACTAAAAATACACCCAAAATTTTTTAATTTTTATTTTTTTTAACCGCCAAATTTCATGGGGAAAAATTTCCCAAAATATTATTTTTAAAATTTAATAAAAAAATACATTGCCCCCTTTAAATATCAAAAACGTATGCTTAACAGTTGTTTCTTTTTAAAACAATGAAGGAAAATTTAATAAATTAATTTTAAAAACCCTAACGCAAGAGGGTTTAATTTTATGGACTCGGAAAAAAACTATTTAGCCTTTTTGGGTTGTGTTTCCCCTTGACCAAAAAATAATTTGGTTTGCGTAAAAAAATGAAAAAACCCCCCCACCCGAACCTTTTATTAAATTTAAAAGTTTGAACCACCCCTTGCAACCGTTTTTTGGTTTTATTCGAGAGCCCCCCCAAAAGGGAAAAACCGGGCCTTTAGTGGAGTTTGGACAACCCTTTCCCCCCCCCCAATTAACCTTTAAATAAAAAAGGGTTTCTAAATTTAAATATTCGGGAAAAAAAGTGGTTTTTACATAAAGTCTTTTATGGCCCCACAATTTAGCAAAATTAATTTTAAAATTTAATTTTAAGGCCCTTTATTCCGCGGGGAGCCAGTAACTTTAAAAAAATTTTATGGCAGGGTCAAAAAACCCAAGCCCCACAAAAATTAAACCTTTTTTTCCAACCGGGCCCGGGGTTTTTTGGGAAAAGTCGGGGAAAAAAAAAGTTCCGTTTCAAACGGGGGAAGGAAGGAAAATTTCCGTTTTTTTCGCATAAAAAGCCTTAAAAACCCCCCCCAAGCCCAAACCTTAATTGTTAAGGGTTTAAGGGCCATGATTTTGTGCTATAAAAATTTTATTGGAATGTATCGTTCCCCAAACCTTAGTTTCCCCCTCCCAAAGAGCCCAAAATTTTATTTTCCCGCCCTTTCAAAAACACGGGCCCACACGCATTTTTCCCGCACAGGTTAAAATAACTAAAAAATTTGAAAAATAAGGGCAAAATTTTTCTATGATAAAACTTTTCTGGGTTTTTACGGGTTTTTGGAAAAATGGGGCCAAACCTTTTTCCCCCTATTAAATTTGGGGCCTTTTTTCAAACCCAGCGTGGGACAAAATATAATTTAAAAAAAAATGAATGGGGGGGCCTGGTTTATAAAACTTCCCCTTAAAAATTTGGTTTCAAAAAATTTAAATTTTTTTCAAAACCGGGGGATGGGAAAATTTTTAAAAATTGGGGAAATTTTACGAATTTAAGTTTTTAAAATTTTTTAAAAAAGAAAAAACCGGTTAAAACGGGGGAATTTCCCCAAAAAATTTACTTAATACAAAATATTTATTTTTTTTTTCAATTGATAAATTTTCAAATTTTTTAAAAAAAGAATGCGTTGGGGGAACCCTTTTTGTTTCTTCACCCCTTCATCCCCAAAAAAAAAAAAAACTTAAAATTTCCCCTTTTTAAACTAAAAGAAGAAAAAATTGGGGGAAAAAAAGGGCCCTAAAATTCCCTCAACCCCCAACCTTAAAAGGGGTTTTTCAAAGCCGGGGTTAAATTAAAAAGAAAGAAGATAAAATTTATTCCTAAAAAGGGGGGAAAAACAAAAAATTTCGGTTTTTGGGGGAGGTGGGTTTTAGGGGGCAGTTATCGGGAATTACCCTTTGGACCAACATGTTAGGGTTCTTCTTTTTTCAGAACAACCGCGTGGAAAAAATAAAGAAAAATTTTTCAAGGCCAAAATTTTAAAGGTTTTAAAAAAAAAAAAAAAAAAAAAAAAAAAAAAAAAAAAAAAAAAAAAAAGGGTCCATTCCCAAAAAAAAAGGGTTGAAAAAACCTTTTAAAAAGGAAAAACGGGGCGAAAAATGGGGGGAAAAAAGGGGGTTTAAAACTTTCCGTTTTTTTTATCAAAAAACCGAAAAATTTAAATTTTGGGCCCGAAAAATTGCCGGGGTTTTCCTTAAAAAAATAGGATCACCTAGTGATATTCCCACGTTCACTCTACTGGGTATAGGCGTAGGATAAGGATGCATCGCAGTGCTACTATTAAATACTATCCTTTAGTGTGCCCACTAACGGCCAGCCGCTCATAGCTCCACTGCCACCTGCTTGTGGCTTCACTTTCATTGTTGAATTAGTGCGACTAGGCTAGTCGACTAGTAAAAAACCTAGCTTTGCGGTACACCCTTAATCAAGGATGTATGTCCACATGTCTCAGTTTATGGTTGTGAGACTAATCAAGACGAATTCAGACCCTTTAAATATGTTTGTCGCATACGTAAGCCAAACACATCTTGCTCAAGGTAAAGTTCAAGCAATAAACACACCGAGAAAAAACAGACTTGATTCTGGCGGCCATTGCGTGACAACTGTTTGTTTCCTTGCTATAGCCTTCGACTTTCCGCGAAAATCCGACAAGCAGGCTAAGCCTGCTGTCTCCAACCATCCAATTGTTGTGTTGCACTATATTGGCAGCAATATCCTTGTTTGATTTCGGCTCTTTTGAAATAGTCGCAGTCTAATCCAGTTTACTACTCACTCTAAGCTGCAAATTTTTAAAAGATTTTGTTTCTAGATAAAAAATTTAACTACAAAATATTTTTCTCGCAAACGAAACGATTTGTTTATTGCAAAGATATTGAATAAAACAACTACCTAGGTCAATTTCATTATTTTAATTGTGTTAGCTAATATATTCAATTTATGGTAATTTAAAACTTTGTTTATATATATATTTAAGACAATCGCTAGTATTAAGCTCTAGCGATCTCAAACGTGAGAAATGTAGGCTTCAAATGTGTTCAAGCGATTATAACCGATCGCCCACCCGCCCCTGTTTTGTGTCATTGCGCCCCAACTTCCGGCGACAACTAGGTAGTTCGGGTTATTTCAAATAGTTCGGATGGCATCGTGGAGAGTCGGAAATGCGTCTCGGAGAAGTAACTCGTGAGAAGTCGTATTAGCACCCTAATTGGCGGCTGATTAACCAAGTCGCTTCCGTTTCATAAAAACCTAGGGGAGAATCAGTTCATCAAAAGATATCTGACAAAAAAGTGCTTCAGCCATTTCGACTACCACATAAATATCAGTTTTTATGTGCACTAAACATTCATACTGATTTTTAACATACATTTTTCCGTTAAAGGTACCTTTAGACGGTATTTTTCATGCATTAAAATGGAGATTTTTAACCCTTTCCTGAACAATTAATGTTTGTTAATGCGAAATTTTATATGATTGTTCCAAGTGTACATTAAAACCGTTCGGAATGCAATATCTCAACCAATTCCTCTTGACTTAAATACTGTTCAGTTCATAATGAAAATATTACATCTCTGAAGATAACTGAAAAACATCGTAGTTGGTGTTTAATGTTTGCCCTATTTTACCCGCATTCTTAAGCGAGAGCATTCAAGTGCTCAGAGAAAGAGTGAGTGCGATGGAAAGAAGATGGTTGCTTTCAAAACATTGATTTACCACACACAAATTAAAACAACACAGCAATTTTAGAATTAACAAAACCATATTAAATAACATAGCTAAAATATTTTTTTACGGTTGGATTATATAACGTTCTAAAATATTCCAAGAAGTAATTTCGACTTAAGCATTCCACAACCAGCTCGTTTGATATTAATCACATATTTATTCAGATATAGTTAGGGTCTTTGTAAAATGGTACTACTGTGCTGTATAAGACTTAATAATAAATAAACACACAATACAATATTTCATACTCTACATCAAAGATGATCAAAACGCGTTGTTATTTACAAAAAATATTCATCGCATGGTTACTTGCAACCTTTTCATAGCACAAGAACACGCATTTACAAGCAAGAGAATTCGCTCCACCTCATCGCTATTATTAGGGAGGATTTCAGTATCTTCCACCATGTGAAAACCTACTATCATAACAGTCTATATGGGTATAATAATCGAGCCCGCCAGCTTCATCATTGAATGCGCGAATAAACCAACAAACAACCAAGTAGCTTCCCTAACCGTTTGTTTAACCTAGACGCCTGGAGCATGTTTTGTTGGTTTCCATAGTGAATACTGGTTTGTTAACTCAAGGGTTGATCTGCGTAACCACGAAGTCCGCTAATTCCATAACGGTAAAGCCACCAAGTAGAACGGTAATTTGTACAGTTAAGCGATTAAAATTCACAAAGTATGGCAGCTCATAAGCAATGAGAGACCGAAGTAAAACTGTCAAGAATAAAGTCAGTTATGGAAAAATCAGACAAATGGGCGTTATTTGAAGCATTGGTGTTGTGCGCATCCGGGTTGCAAAACAAACACAATTAAAATAAAAACAGAATCATATTCAATATACCCACCCGTACGATAAATTCGCTATAATTAAGTTACTTAAATTAAAACGGTTTCAAAATAACGTGCCAGCGTCAACACCAAAGACGATGATTAATGTCTAGCCAGCTAAACTATTTCGTCGAGGTCATTGATAGTAATAAAGCATGGTCATGTCAAGTGCAAAATATATAAACCTCTACAGATCACGAATATGTTATTGCGAGAAGAGAACCCGCATCTGAGTGAATCTTACTAATGATTTATTTAAATATTTAAAATCTTATATCTTATTTCTGTTTATTGGCGTCACTTTAGGTTGAATAGAAGACTTAGTTAAATCTTGATTGTCTCTATTCCCCGCCTAAATTAAGATGAAAAGTATGAATTGAAGGTATTATCTTTGTTATTACCTATAGTTCTCGGATGTTTCATACAGAAACACGCCTAGCGCGTTCTGTGCATCCACCGAGCTACTTCTACGATATCTTACTCTGCGGGACTCCCTCGCCCTCCGCGCCTGATGGACTTCTCTTGTGTGACGAGGGACCGGCCGCGGGGACAAGAGGCAATGGTCAGTGTCGTCACGCGCTACCACCTTGACCCTACACACCGCCCTTTATTACGACCAGGAGACCCCCCACGCCGCTGCAGAATCAGTCCCATGTCGTGTTAGCGATAGTTATTATTAATTAATGACCTGCAGACGGATTGATTACTTAAATTTAAAAAAAACAGCGATTTTAAAATTTCCCAAATTTGTTATTGAATCCATATATGTACAATGCATCATTTAGTCGGCCTAATCCCGTTATAAAGAACATGTTTTGACGTAAGGACTTCATACTTTTTCAACACTATCTTGCATCGTAAATCATAAACTGCTTTGAAATAAGTATGGCGGTGGATAGAATAGCTTTACTTACACCTAATGTAATTATAAGAAGAAATCATTGCCTATCTCTTTTGTATGACGAGTATATCATGAGTTAATATTTTTCGAATTCTAATAATACTTATCGAATTGGAATTATAATGTATTTATTATTGTTAACGCATTCATGCTAAAATGCCAAAATATTCATTTTTAAATGAATAAATACATTTCCTAATTAATATACAAAATGACTTGTATGCAGTTTAATCACCGTTGTTGTAAAGCAATGTAATGTAAATTTAATTGAATTAAACTCATAACATGCAAGTAGGGTCTTAGCTTGATGGTGGTTCATTGTTTGTACATTAATTAATAATTAATTATTAGCGTAAACATGATCATCATCACCGAACCAATTTTCATAATTATTACCGTTTTGTGTACCACTCTGCAACGTTGCGTCTAGTCGAGAGCAGAAAATGCACAAAACAGAATACTATAGTGTGAGTTTGTAGCTAACATCCTAATTGACCTAAATAAATATGTGCATGTGCACTCATTAAGAGCTGAGTGCAGAAACAGTAGGGTGCTTACAGTAATGTGCTTTTATAGCGACATGAGCAGATTCAATAAAGTTAATTATAAGACAATATATCGCAGTAGCAGCAGCTATGTAATGTTGATGGCAGCTCAGAACGCCAAGCTACACATCGACGCTTCACGCCTTGCGTCGGGACGTCAGCGACTAGTCCGCCTCAGACGCGGAAGAGAAATGGAATTCACGTTGTCGTTCGATAACAAAGCCATAGAACACCCCCACCAACCTCGCCAACCGTTCAGTTAGTTAACGTTGATGAAGGCCATGCCTGTAGCTATAACAAGTTTTCATTGGTTATATGATATCGTCAACCCTCGAGTCCCCGGGGTCCAAAGAGCTCGCGTGTAAGATATTCCGCGCCGTGTTCAGATGCAGCTGGTCGCCGACGACGTCATTGCCGCGCTTACAGCCTTAAACTACACTAAAAACCAGCTTACGTAATAACATACTTCGGACAACAAGTCGTTGATACAATCATGATAAACTTTTCATCGGTTTTTCCACAAGGGTTGATGAAAAAAAGTGGAGTTTCACAGCTTTGACCCCCTATAAATCGGCCTTTCAACTTCCAGCGTGGTATTTTCACAGTATACTTAAAAATAATGACTCGCAGCATCGGCTCATAAACTATCTCTCAACGCATCCGTACAAAACATTAACCTTTTCTTCAACCAGGCATGGGGATTATTTATTGGGGAATTTACGAATCGAGGGAGTTTAAAGTAAAGAAAGAAAATATGCCTGTTTGAAAACAGAGCGGAATGTGCAAGAAATACTTTAATGCTACGAAAATATGTTACTGCATATTTTTCATGTTATAATGTTTCTCAATTTTATCTCAAAAAGCAACCTGAATCTGTAGGGTGAAGCGTCTCATGATTGTGCTATCACACTCATAAAGAATCGTATCGTTCACGATTTTCGTTTAGTTAAACTCCAAACTGCAAACGCCAAAAACTTGTATATCCACGCCCTATACAAAATCATCAAAGTACCCAACTTTTACAGCATTGTTTTCTAAACGCACAGGTGTCTCAAACTCAAAATAGAAAGAGAAGATAAGAAATTTATTCTAGTGATGAAAACTCTTCGTGTTGGTGGAGGTGCCGGGTTGTGAGTGGGGCTAGCCTCGCTCCCTCTGCGCATGTACTTCGGAGGCCATGTTAGGTTCTGCTCGTGAGATGACACACGCAGTCGTATGACAAACATACAAATAGAAAGCGATGCATATAGTGGGAGCTCTGTTCACTAATAACTCCTCTTACAATTTGGTTTTGACATACTCTTATAATATATTATGTCTATATACCTAGGCCTAGTACCAGAAAATATACAATTTTGAACATTTAGTATGCGTATTTAAACCGTTTTTATTTTATTTTAGTTTATTTACGTACTTACCGTAAGATGCGACAGTATTCCCAATAATTATTATGTGTGCACTCTAATACAAATTAATATTTATTTGTGTTTTTTTAACAATCGATCATTTTCACCATTTTGTGTAAGAATATAGTAATGCGTGAGAACAGTCCCGTTAATCTTCAACCTCGGTTAAATCAAAACAATAACAGCTCACTTGTATTAACTCGTACCGAGGTAAAAATTAGGGGAAATCGAGTTGCTTCCTATAGTATTCAAAACTATATGCCAGAAAAGGGAATTAATTCAGACGTTAAATTGAACGAAAGAACGATATAAATTATGCCATGACAGCAAGGAGAAAACGTGTACAAAACATATTACGCTTGTGTTGAGATAGAATGCATAGGAGGACACGTGTATCAGCAGTATACTATCGCACCAATCGTAGTAACGTAAATCACGGGCGATGTGCTTCTTTTGTACAGCTAACGTAATGAGTTTCCTGACGATGGTATCTATAAAGAATACAAGCAACAGGTGTTTAAGATTAAGGTCATCCCAATGTTAAGATATGACAAGACGAATGAAGATTTAACGTTCAGTTTTATCAATACGAGATAATTGGACCCGATTGCCGTTTCTAACTTATTGCAATCTTTCTTTTGAGTTTGCATGAAGTGGAATGTTTTGTATTTTTTAGTTCCTTATTCCTCTTCACTACTTCCTTACTCCTTTGTTTCATCAGGTTTCTTTCACACTTCTCATTTCACGTTTATATTATTTTTCCCTTTTCTTGAAACACACATTTTACTTTTAATAGTTTAAATGATTCAATGACTGTTCTTGGGCGAAAAAATGACATTTAATTAGCTTAAGAACAGTGATAAATTCATTTAAACTATTAAAGGGGCTAAAAACCCCAAAAATTATTTTTACCACGTGATCTATAGCACAATACTACACTTAATGACCGTTTAAAAAATCATATCTTGTAACTGTGATTTAACACGAATTATTGAATTTTTTTATACAAAATTTGCGAAAATTGGTGTTTTGGGAAATTTCTTAAATCGGCTTTAACCTGCTTCTTTTTTGGTCCTACCAATCTAAAATGCCCCTTTATAACATCGTGTCTAGAACCTGTGTTCAAAAATACCCTCAAACACGCAAAAATATGCATTCCAAAATCACACCCCATCTTGGTAATCAGCCTATTTTGACCGAACTACTTGCCCAAATTACAAAACAAAATATAGAGAATTTACAGAAAAGGCTGTAGAGTACGTCAATAATGGCCAATATTTTTTTTTTATCAAAATCCTCCAATGTCACGGGGCATAAAGATCGTCCCCATGTTATTTCTTATGGGAGATTTTGCCGATGGGGATCTAGCTCTAAAAATATCATGTTTGACAATTTTTTGGGAGGTCATGGTGGGCCTAATAATTTTCTGTTGATTGCTAACTTCATTTGTAATTAGCCTGAATGAAATATATTTTTTTGAGTCTAGCGGTTAAATACCCCTTTAAATATAAAATACTTGTTATATAAAAGTTTGATTGTAAATACACATTTTACTCATCTT
>JAMZAV010016106.1:0-61179 GCA_024449915.1 Sweltsa coloradensis | reverse complement strand
TTTGAATTTTTTTTTGCGAAAACAATCCCAACCTCACGGGCGGCCATTTTTTTTACCCTACGGGGGCCCAAAAACATCTAGGGGTTTCTATGGTTATTGTAATTTGTAGTACAGTTCCGTTTTGGTTCATAAAAGAGTAAAAAACTGCACCCGAAGTTCTGCTAAAAGTTAAATAAACTCGTAAATTGTCAATTTCTTTCGTTGACATAATTGGTTTTGTAAATGGGAGGATCCCTTGTTAATAATTTTGAAAAAAATTTTGATTTTGAGACGGACCCTAAATTAACAAATTTGTAAAGGGGTTAGCCTTTGTGATTTTTTTGGCGAAAACATCAACTGCACGACAGGGTAATTCTACTCTGCCCACGTCTCTCTATGGTTAGTTGTAATGATTGATAGTGACATTCCCTTTTTGGGTTCTTAAAAGAGTAAAAAAACTGCACCGAAGATTCTGCTCAAAGTTAAATAACTTCCGTAAATCTGTCAATTTCTTTCCGATTTGACAATAAATTGGTTTTGTCAATGGGAGGAAATCCTTGTTAAAAATTTTTGGGAAGAAAATGTTGATTTTGAGACGGACCCTAAATTAACAAATTTGTAAAGGGGGTAGCCTTTGTGATTTTTTTGGCGAAAACATCAACTGCAACGACAGGGCATTCTACTACTGCCCACGTCTACTCTATGGTTAGTTGAAATGATTGATAGTGACAGTTCCCGTTTTGGTTCTAAAAGAGTAAAAAAACTGCACCCGAAGATTCTGCTCAAAGTTAAAAAAATTTCCCGTAAATCTGTCAATTTCTTTCCGATTTGACAATAATTGGTTTTTTGTCAATGGGGAATCCCTTGTTAAAAATTTTGAAGAAAATTTTGGGATTTTGAGACGACCCTAAATTAACAAATTTTGGTAGGGTTTAGCCTTTGGGGATTTTTTTGGGGGAAACATCAACTGCACGACAGGGTAATTCTCTACTGCCCACGTCTACTCTATGGTTAGTTGTAATGATTGATAGTGACAGTTCCCGTTTTGGTTCATAAAAGAGTAAAAAACTGCACCCGAAGATTCTGCTCAAAGTTAAATAAACTTCCGTAAATCTGTCAATTTCTTTCGATTTGACAATGAAATTGGTTTTTGTCAATGGGAGGAATCCCTTGTTAATAATTTTGAAGAAAATGTTGATTTTGAGACGGACCCTAAATTAACAAATTGTGTAAGGGGTTTACCTTTGTGATTTTTTTGGCGAAAACATCAACTGCCGACAGGGCATTCTACTACTGCCCACGTCTACTCTATGGTTAGTTGTAATGATTAATAGTGACATTTCCCGTTTTGGTTCTTAAAAGAGTAAAAAAACTGCAACCGAAGATTCTGCTCAAAGTTAAATAAACTTCCGTAAATCTGTCAATTTCTTTCCGATTTGACATAAATTGGTGATTTGTCAATGGGAGGACTCCCTTGTTAATAATTTTGAAGAGAAAATGTTGATTTTGAGACGGACCCTAAATTAACAAATTTGTAAAGGGGTTAGCCTTTGTGATTTTTTTGGCGAAAAGCTTCAACTGCACGACAGGGCATTTCTACTACTGCCACATCTACTCTATGGTTAGTTGTAATGATTGATAGTGACAGTTCCCGTTTTGGTTCATAAAAGAGAAAAAAAACTGCACCCAAGATTCTGCTCAAAGTTAAATAAACTTCGTAAATCTGCCCAATTTCTTTCGATTTGACAATAAATTGGTTTATTTGTAAATGGGAGGAACTCCCTTTTAATAATTTTGAAAAAAATGTTGATTTTGAGACAGACCCTAATTAACAAATTTGTAAAGGGTTAGCCTTTGTGATTTTTTGGCAAAACATCAACTGCACGACAGGGCAATTCTACTACTGCCCACGTCTACTCTATGGTTAGTTGTAATGATTGGATAGTGACAGTTCCCGTTTTGGTTCATAAAAGAGTAAAAAAACTGCACCCGAATATTCTGCTCAAATGTAAATAAAGTTCCGTAATCTGTCAATTTCTGTTCGATTTGACAATGAATTGTTTTTTGTCAATGGGAGGAAACCCTTGTTAATAATTTTGAAGAAAATATTGATTTTAAGACGACCCTAAATTAACAAATTTGTAAAGGGGATAGCCTTTGTGAATTTTTTGGGGAAAACATCAACTGCACGACAGGGCAATTCTACTACTGCCCACGTCTACTCTATGGTCAGTTGAAATGATTGATAGTGACAGTTCCCGTTTTGGTTCATAAAAGAGTAAAAAAACTCCCAACCCGAAGATTCTGCTCAAAGTTAAATAAACTTCCGTAATCTGTCAATTTCTTTCCGATTTGACTATAATTGATTATTTGTCAAGGGGAAAGACTCCCTTGTTAATAATTTGATGAAAATGTTGATTTTGAGACGGACCCGAAATTAACAAATTTGTAAAGGGGTTAGCCTTTGTGATTTTTTGGGGGGGGGGGGCGAAAACATCAACTGCTCGACAGGCATTTCTACTACTGCCCACATCTACTCTATGGTGATTTGTAATGATTCTAGTGACAGTTTCCCGTTTTGTTCATAAAAGTAAAAAAACTGCACCCGAAGATTCTGCTCAAAGTTAAATAAACTTCCGTAATCTGTCAATTTCTTTCCGATTTGACATACATTTGGTTCTTTGTCAATGGGGAGGACTCCCTTGTTAATATTTTGAAGAACATTGAATTTTGATACGGACCCTAAATTAACAAATTTTATAAAGGGTAGCCTTTGTGATTTTTTTGGCGAAAACATCAACTGCACGACAGGTAATTCCTACTCTGGGGCTTTACGTCCTACTCTATGGATGGTTGTAATGATTGATAGTGAAAGTTCCCGTTTTTGGTTCAGTAAAAGAGTAAAAAAACTGCACCGAAGATTTCTGCTCAAAGTTAAATAAACTTCTGTAATTCTGTCAATTTCTTTCCGATTTGGACATAAATTGGTGTATTTGTCATGGGAGGACTCCCTTGTTAATAATTTTGAAGAAAATGTTGTTTCTAGACGGACCCTAAATTACAAATTTGTAAAGGGCCTTTGTGATTTTTTTTGGCGAAAACATCATCTGCTCGACAGCGCATCTACTTCTGCCCACGTCCTTCTCTATGGTTGTTAGATATTGATAGGTGACATTTCCCGTTTTGGTTCATAAAAGATGAAAAAAACTGCCACCCTAATATCTGCTCAATCTAAATAAGTTCCGTAAATCTGTCATTTCTGTTCGATTTGACAATGAATTGGTTTTTGTCATGGGATGAATCCTTGTTAATAATTTTGAGAAATATTGATTCAGACGGACCCTAAATTAACAAATTTTAAAGGGGTTAGCCTTGTGATTTTTTTGGCGAAAAACATCAACTGCACGACAGGGGTAATTCTACTACTGCCGGCACATCATCTCTATGGTTAGTTGTAATGATTTGATAGTGACAGTTCCAGTTATGTTCCTAAAAGAGTAAAAAAACTGCACCGAAGATTCTGCTCAAAGTTAAATAAACGTCCGTAAATCTGTTCCAATTTCTTTCCGAATTTGACGATACAATTGGTTATTTGTCAATGGGAGGACTCCCTTGTTTATAATTTGAAGAAAATGTTGATATTGAGACGGACCCTAAATTAACAAATTTTGGTAAAGGGTTAGCCTTTTGTGATTTTTTTTGTCGAAACCTCCACTGCACGACAGGTATTCTACTACTGCTCACGTCTACTCTATGGTTAGTTTGTATGATTGATGAGTGACAGTTCCCGTTTTGGAATCTCTACACATAAAAGACGTAGAAACAAAAAAAAAAACAAAAAAAAAAAAAAAAAAAAAAAACAACAGCTAACGACACAAAAAAAAAACTTTCACCCGAAGATTCTGCTCAAATTAAATTAAACTTGCGTAAATCTGTCAATTTCTGTTCGATTTGACATGATTGGTTTTCTGTCAATGGAAGGAATCCCGTGTTAATAATTTTGGAAGAAAATGTTATTTTGAGACGGACCCTAATTAACAATATTAAGTAAAAAGGATAGCCTTTGTGATTTTTTTGGCGAAAAGCATCAACTGCACGACAGGCAATTCTCTACTGCCCACGTCTACTCTATGGTTAGTTTGTAATGATTGATAGTGACAGTTTCCCGTTTTGGTTCTTAAAAAGAGTAAGAAAACTGCACCCGAAGCTTCTGCTCAAGAGTTAAATAAACTTCCGTAAATCTGTCAGTTTCTTTCCGATTTGACTATAAATTGGTGATTTGTCAATGGGAGACTCCCTGTTAATAATTCTGAAGAGAAATGTTATTTTGAGACGGACCCTAAATTACACAATTTGTAAAGGGGTTTAGCTTTATGATTTTTTTTGCGAAACACAGTTCACCTGCACGACAGGCATTTCTTACTACTGGCCCACATCTACTCTATGGTAGTTGTATGATTGATAGTGACAGTTCCCGTTTTGGGGCATAAAAGAGTAAAAAAAACTGGCACCCGAAGATTCCTGCTCAAGTTAAATGAACTTCCGTTAATCTGTCAATTTCTTTCCGATTTGATCAATAAATTGGTTATTTGTCCAATGGGAGGACTCCCTTGTTAATAATTTTTGCAGAAAATGTTTGATTTTGAGACGGACCCTAAATTAACAAATTTGGAAAGGGGTTAGCCTTTGTGATTTTTTTTGGCGAAAACATCACTTGCACGACAGGGCATTTCTACTACTGCCCACATCTACTCTATGGTTTGTTGTAATGATTGATAGTGACAATTCCCTTTTGGTTCAAAAAAAAGTAAAAAACTGCACCCGAAGATCTGCTCAAAGTTAATAACTTCTGTAAATCTGTCCATTATCTTCCGATTTGAAAATAAATTGGTTATTTGTCAATGGGAGGACTCCCTTGTTAATATTTTGAAGAAAATGTTGATTTTGAGACGGACCCTAAATTAACAAATTTGGAAAGGGGTTAGCCTTTGTGATTTTTTTGGCAAAAACATCACTGCACGACAGGGTAATTCTACTTCTGCCCACGTCCTACTCGATTGTTAGTTGTAATGTTGGTAGTGACAGTTCCCGTTTTTGGTTTATAAAAGATTAAAAAAACTGCACCCGACGATTCTGCTCAAAGTTAAATAAACTTCCGTAAATCTGTCAATTTCTGTCGATTTGACAATGAATTGGTTTTTTTGTCAATGGAGGAATCCCTGTTAATAATTTTGAGAAAATGTTGATTTGAGACGTGGGGGCCACTAATTAACAATTGTAAAGGGGTTTAGCCTTTGTGTGTTTTTGGCGAAAACATCAACTGCACGACAGAGCAATTCTTCCTTCTGCCACGTCTTCTCTATGGTTAGTTGTATGATTGGATAGTACATTTCCCTTTTTGGTTCTAACAGAGTAAAAAAACTGCAACCCGAATATTCTGCTCAAAGTTAAATAATTGACCACAGGGTAAATCTGTCATTTCTGTTCGATTTGACAATGAATGGTTTTTTTGTCAATGGGAGGATCCCTTGTAATATTTTGAAGAAAATATTGATTTTAAGGACGGACCGCTACATTACAAATTTTGTAAAGGGGATAGCCTTTGTGAATTTTTTGGAAAACATCAACTGCACGACAGGGCAATTCTACTACTGCCCACGTCTACTCTATGGTCCAGTTGTAATGATTGTAGTGAAGTTCCCGTTTGGTTCAATAAAAGAGTAAAAAACTGCACCCGAAGATTCTGCTCAAGTTAAATAAACTTCGTAAATCTGGTCAATTTCTTTCCGATTTGACAATAAATTGGTTATTTGTCATGGTAGGACTCCCTTGTTAATAATTTTGAAGAAAATGCTTGATTTTGAGACGGACCCTACAATTAACAAATTTGTAACGGGGTTAGCCTTTGTGATTTTTTTGGCGAAAACATCAACTGCACGACAGGGTAATTCTACTCCTGCCCACGTCTACTCTATGGTTAGTTTGTAATGATTGATAGTGACTTCCCGTTTTGGTACATAAGAGAAAAAAAACTGAACCCGAAGATTCTGCTCAAGTTAAATAACTTCCGTTCAATCTGTCAATTTCTTTCCGATTTGACTATAAATTGGTTATTTGTTCAATGAAGGGACTCCCTTGTTATAATTTTGAAGAAAATGTTGATTTTGAGACGGACCCTAAATTAACAAATTTGTAAGGGGTTAGCCTTTGTGATTTTTTTTGGCGAAACATCAACTGCACGACAGGGCATTTCTACTACTGCCCCAGCTACTCTATGGTTAGTTGTATATGATTGATAGTGGACAGTTTCCCGTTATGTTCATAAAAGAGTAAAAAAAACTGCAACCGAAATTCTGCTCAAAGTTACTAAACTTCGTAAATCTGTCATTTCTTTCCGATTTGACGATATATTGTTTATTTGTCTATGGGAGGGCTCCGCTTGTTTATAATTTTTAAGAAAATGTTGATATTGAGACGGAACTAAATTAACAAATGTGTAAAGGGGGTAGCCTTTGTGATTTTTTGGGCGAAACATCAACTGCACGACAGGGTAATTCTACTACTGCCCACGTCCTACTCATGGTTAGTAATTTGTAATGATTGGATTAGTGCAGTTCCCCGTTTTGGTTTCGGAAAGAGTGAAAAAAACTGCACCCGAAGATTCTGCTCACAGTTAAATAAACTTCCGTAAATCTGTCAATTTCTGTTCGATTTGTGTGACAATGAATTGGTTGTTCTGTCAATGGGAGTAATCCCTTGTTAATAATTTGAAGCAAAATGTTGATTTTGAGACAGCGTGGGGGGTGGGACCCCCTAATTCACAAAGTTGTAAAAGGATAGCCTTTGTGATTTTTTTTGGCGAAACGATCAACTGCATCGACAGGGCAATCTACTACTGCCCACGTCCTACTCCTATGTGTTAGTTGTAATGATTGATACAGTGACCCAGTTCCCTTTTTGGTTCTTAAAAGAGTAAAAACTGCACCCGAAGATTCTGCCTCAAAGTTAAAATAAACTTCCGTAAATCTGTCAGTTTTCTTTCGATTTGACTATAAATTGGTGATTTGTCAATGGGAGTGACTCCCTTGTTTAATTTTGAGAAAATGTTGATTTTTGAGACGGACCCTAAATTAACAAATTTGTAAAGGGGTTAGCCTTGTGCTTTTTTTTGGCGAAAACATCAACTGCACGACAGGGTATTCTACTGACTGTCCCCACATCTACTCTATGGTTAGTTGTAATGATTGATAGTGGACAGTTTCCCGTTTTGTTCATAAAAGAGTCAAAAAAACTGCACGGCCGAAGATTCTGCAGCAAAGTTAACATAACTTCCGTAAATCTGTCAATTTCTGTTCGATTTTACATGAATTGGTTTTCTGTCATGGGAGGAAATCCCTTGTTAATAATTTTGAAGAAATGTTGATTCTGAGACGGACCCTAAATTACAAATTTGTAAAGGGGATAGCTCTTTGTGATTTTTTTGGCGAAAAATCAACTGCACGACAGGGCAATTCTACTACTTCCCACGTCCTACTCTATGGTTAGTTGTAATGATTATAGTGACCGTTTCCCGTTTTGGTTCATAAAGAGTTAAAAAAAACTGCACCCGAAGATTCTGCTAAAGTTATTAAACTTCCGTAAATCTGTCAATTTCTTTCGATTTGGCTATAATTGGTGATTTGTCCAATGGGGGACTCCTCTTGTTTAATAATTTTTGAAGAAATTGTTGATTTTGCGACGGACCCTAAATTACAATTGGTAAAGGGTTAGCCTTTGTATTTTTTTGGCGAATAACATCACTCAAGACAGGGCATTTGTCTACTACTGCCCCATCTAATCGATGGTTAGTTTGTAATGATTGATAGTGACAGTTCCCGTTTTGGTTCATAAAGAGTAAAAAACTGCACCGAAATTCTGCTCAAGTTTAAATATACTTCTGTAAATCTGTCAATTTCTTTCGTTTGACAATAAATTGGTTATTTGTCAATAGGTATGACTCCCTTGTTTATAATTTTGAAGAAAATGTTGAATTTTGAGACGGACCCTAAATTAACAAATTTGTAAAGGGGTAGCCTTTTGTGAATTTTTTTGGCGAAAACATCACTGCACGACAGGGCAATTCTACTACTGCCCACGTCTACTCTATGGTAGTTGTAATGATTGCGATAGTGACAATATTCCCGTTATTGGTTCATAAAAAGAGTCAAAAACTGCACCGAAGATTCTGCCTCAAAGTTAAATAAACTTCCGTAAATCTGTCAATTTTCTTTCCGATTTGACTATAAATTGGTTGATTTGTCAATGGAAGGACTTCCCTTGTTATAATTTTGAAGAAAATGTTGAAGTTTGAGGACGGACCCTAAATTAACAAATTTGTAAAGGGGTTAGCCTTTGGGTGATTTTTTTTGGCGAAAACATCAACTGCACGACAGGGCATTTTTTACTACTGCCGCACATCTACTCTATGGTTACGTTGTAATGATTGAATAGTGACAGTTTCCCGTTTTGGTTCATAAAAAGAGTAAAAAAACTGCACCCTAAGATTCTGCTCAAAGTTAAATAAACTTCTGTAAATCTGTCATAATTTCTTTCCGATTTGACATAAATGGTTATTTGTCAATGGGAGGGACTCCTTGTTAATATTTTGAAGAAAATGTTGATTTTGAGACGGACCCTAAATTAACCAATTTGGTGTAACGGGTTACCGGTGAATTTTTTGGCGAAAACATCAACTGCACGACGGGCAATTCTACTACTGCCCACGTATACTCTATGGTTAGTTGTAATGATTGATAGTGCCAGTTTCCCGTTTTTGGTTATAAAAGAGTGAAAAAAACTTGCACCGAAGATTCTGCGCAAAGTTTAAATAAACTTTCTGTAAATCTGTCATTTCTTTCCGATTTACAATAAATTGGTTATTTGTCAATGGGAGACTCCCCTTGTTATAATTTTGAAGAAAAATGTTGATTTTGAACACGGACCACTAATTAACAAATTTGTATAGGGGTTAGCCTTTGTGATTTTTTTGGCGAAAACATCAACTGCACGGACAGGGTAATTCCTACTACCTCCAACTGTCTACTCTATGGTTAGTTGTAAGGATTGATAGTGACCAGTTCCCGTTTTGGTTCATAAAGAGTAAAAAAACTGCACCCGAAGATTCGCTCAAAGTTAAATAACTTCCGTAAATCTGTCAATTTCTGTTCGATTTGACAATGAATTTGTTTTTGTCAATGGGAGGAATCCCTTGTTAATAATTTGAAAAGAAAATGTTGATTTTGAGACGACCCTAAATACAAATTTGTAAAGGGGTTAGCCTTTGTGATTTTCTTTTTGGCAAAAAACATCCAACTGCACGACAGAGCAATCTACTTCTTCCACGTCTTCTTTATGGTGTAGTTTATAGAATTGATAAGTGACAGTTTTTCCGTTTTGGTGGGTGGCATAAAAGGGAGTAAAAAAACTGCACCCAAATATTCTGCTCAAAAGTTAAATAAGTTCCGTAAATCTGTTAATTTCTGTTCGATTGACATAAATTGGTTTTTTGGTCAATGGGGGGACTCCCTTGTTAATAATTTTGAAAAAAATGTTGATTTTGAGACGGACCTGAAATTAACAAATTTGGTAAAGGTTTTAGCCTTTGGTGATTTTTTTTGGCGAAAACATCAATCTGCACGACAAGGGTAATTCTACTACTGGGCCCTCGTCTACTCTATGGTTAGTTGTAATGATTGATAGTGACAGTTCCCGTTTTGGTTCATAAAAGGAAAAAAAACTGCACACCGAATGATTTCTGCTCAAAGTTAAATAAACTTCCGTAAATCTTCAATTTCTTTCCGATTTGACAAGAAATTGTTATTTGTCAAATGGAGACTCCCTTGTTAATAATTTTGAAGAAATGTTGATTTTGAGACGGACCCTAAATTAACAAATTTGGAAAGGGGCCTTTGTGATTTTTGGGCGAAAACATCAACTGGCACGACCAGGGCATTTCTACTACTTGCCCACATCTACTCTATGGTTAGTTGTAATGATTGATAGTACAGTTTCCCGTTTTGGTTCATAAAAGGAGTAAACAAACTGCACCCGAGATTCTGGCTCAAAGTTAAATAAACTTCTGGTAATCTGTCCAATTTGTTTCCAGGTTGACAATAAATTGGTTTATTTGTCATGGGAGGACTCCCTTGTTAATAATTTTTGAGGAAATTTGATTCTGTGGACGACCCTAAATTAAAAATTTGTAAAGGGTTAGCCTTTGTGATTTTTTTGGCGAAACATCACTGCACGAACATGGTAATTTCTACTAACTGCCCACGTCTACTCTGTGGGTTGTTTGTAATGATTAATAGTGACAGTTCCCGTTTGGTTCATAAAAGAGTAAAAAACTGCCACACCGAAGATTCATGCTCAAAGTTAAATAAACTTCCGTAAAATCTGTCAATTTCTGTCGATTTGACAACGAATTGGTTTTTTGGTCAATGGGAGAATCCCTTGTTATATTTTGAAAGAAATGTTGATTTTGAGAACGGACCCTAAATTAACAAACATTGTAAAGGTTTAGCCTTTGTGATTTTTTTGGCGAAAACATCAACTGCACGACAGGCGTAATTCTACTACTGCCCACGTCTACTCTATGGTTAGTTGTAAATGATTGATAGTGACGTTTCCCGTATTGGTTTCATAAAAGAGTAAAAAACCTGCACCCGAAGATTCTGCTCAGAGTTAAATAAACTTCCGTAAATCTGTCAATTTTCTTTCGCGATTTGACTATAATTGGGTGATTTGTCAATGGGAGGACTCCCCTTGTTAAAAATTAATTTTGAAGAAATGTTGTTTTTGGAGACGGACCCTAAATTAACAATTTGTAAAGGGGTTAGCCTTTGTGATTTTTTGGGCGAAAACATCAACTGCACGACAGGGCAATTTCTACTAACGCCCACAGTCTACTCTATGGTTATTGTAATGATTGATATTGACAGTCCCGTTTTGGTTCCTCAAAGATAAAAAACTGCACCCTAAGATTCTGCTCAAAGTTTAAATAAACTTCCGTAAATCTGTCAATTTCTTTTCTATTTGGACAATAAATGGTTATTTGTCAATGGGTGGACTCCCTTGTTAATAATTTTGAAGAAAATGTTGATTTTGGGACTGACCCTAAATTAAAAAATTTGTAAAGGGGTTAGCCTTTGTGATTTTTTGCGAAAACATCAACGCACGACAAGTGTAATTCTACTACTGCCCACGTCTACTCTATGGTTAGTTTTAATGATTTGGATAGTGACGTTCCCGTCTTGGTTCATAAAGAGTAAAAAAACTGCACCCGAAATTCTGCTCCCAAAGTTAAATAAACTTTCCGTAATCTGTCAATTTCTGTTCGATTTGAACAATGAATTTGGTTTTTCATGGTCAATGGAGGATCCTTGTTAATAATTTTTGAAGAAAATGTTGATTTTGAGACGACCCTAAATAACAATTTGTAAAGGGGATAGGCCTTTGTGATTTTTTGGGCGAAAACATCAACTGCACGACAGGGCAATTCCTACTACTGCCCACGTCCCTACTCTATGGTTAGTTTTTATGATTGATAGTGCAGTTCCGTTTTGGTTCTTAAAAGAGTAAAAAAACTGCACGCCGAAGATTCTGCTCAAAGTTAAATAAAACTTCCGTAAATCTGTCAATTTCTTTCCGATTTAACTATACATTGGGTGCTTTGGTCAATGGGAGGTACTCCCTTGTTTAATAATTTTGAAGAAAATTTTGATTTTGAGACGGCCCTAAATTAACAAATTTGTAAAGGGGTTATCCTTTCGTGATTTTTTTTGTCGAAAACATCAACTGCACGACAGGGCAATTCTACTACTGCCCACGTCTACTCTATTGTTAAGTTGTAAATGAATTGATAGTGCAGTTCCCGTTTTTGGTTCTAAAAGGAGTAAAAAAACGGCACGGCCAAGATATCTGCTCAAGTTAATAACTTTCGTAAATCTTCAATTTTCTTTCCGATTTGACAATCAAATTGGTTATTTGTCAATTGGAGGACTACCTTGTTAATAATTTTGAAGAAAATGTTGATTTTGTAACGGAGACCTATTAACAAAATTTGGAAAGGGGTTAGCCTTTGATGATTTGTTTGGGCGAAAACATCAACTGCACGACAGGCATTTCTACTACTGCCCACATCTACTCTATGGTATGTTGTAATGATTGATAGTGACAGTTCCCCGTTTTGGTCATAAGAGTAAAAAAACTGCACCCGAAGATTCTGCTCAAGAGTTTTAAATAACTTCTGTAAATCTGTCAATTTCTTTCCGATTTGACAATAAATTTGGTATTTTGTCAATGGAGGACTCCCTTGTTAATAATTTTGAAAAAAAGAAAAAATGTTGATTTTGAGACTGACCCTAATTAACAAATTTTGTAAAGGGGTTACCTTTGTGATTTTTTTGGCGAAAACATCACTGCACGACAGGGTAATTCTAGCGACTGGCCCACGCTACTCTTGAATAGTTGTAATGATTGATATGACCTTCCCCGTTTTGGTTCATAAAAGCGTAAAAAAACTGCAGCCCGAAGGGAATTCTGCTACAAAGTTTAATAAACTTCCGTAAATCTGTCAATTTCTGTTCGATTGACAATGAATTGGTTTTTTGTCAATTGGAGGAATCCTTGTTAATAATTTTGAAGAAAATGTTGATTTGAGACGGTACCCTAACAATTAAACAAATTTGGAAAGGGGTTAGCCTTTGTGATTTTTTTGGCGAAAACATCACCTGCACACTGACAGAGCAATTCTACTTCTGCCCCCGTCCTTCTCTATGGTTAGTTGTAATATTGATAGTGACAGTTCCGTTTTGAGGGGAGGAGAGGGGGGGGGAGGGGCATAAAAGAGTAAAAAACTGCACCCGAATATTCTGCTCAAAGTTAAATAAGTTCCCGTAAATCTGTCAATTTCTGTTCGATTTGACAATGAAATTGGTTTTGTCAATGGGAGGAATCCCTGTTAATAAATTTCAAAGAGAAATATTGATTTTAGACGGACCCGAAATTACAAATGCCTTTGTGAATTTTTTTTAGGGAAAACATCAACTGCAACGACAGGCAATTCATACTACTGCCCACGTCTACTCTATGGTCAGTTGTAATGATTGATAGTGACAGTTCCCAGTTTTGTCTTATCAAATAAAGAGTCACACAAACAACTGCACCCCGAAGATTCCTGCTCAAGTTAAAATACAAACAAATATACCGTACCATCCTGATCACCACTTTCTGTTCGATTTGACAATGAAATTGGTTTTTTTCAATGGTAGAGGAATCCCTTGTTATAATTTTGAAGAAAATGTTTGAATTTTGTGAGACGGCCCCTAAATTAACAAATTTGTAAGGGGTTTAGCCCTTTGTGATTTTTTTGGCGAAAACATCAACTGCACGACAGAGGAGCAATTCTACTTCTTGCCCACGTCTTCTCTAAGGTTGGTTGTAATGATTTGATAGTGACAGTTTCCTTTTGGTTTCATACAAGAGTAAAAAAAACTGGCACTCCGAATATTTCTGGCTCAAAGTTAAATAAAGTTTCCGTAATCTTTCAATCTGTTCCGATTTTGAAATGAATTGGTTTTTTGTCCATGGAGGAATCCCCTTGTTAATAATTTTGAAGAAAATATTGATTTTAAAGACGGACCCCTAAATTACAAATGTGTAAAGTGGATAGCCTTTGTGAATTTTTTGGGAAAACATCAACTGCACGACAAGGGCATTTCTACTTACTGCCACGTCTACTCTATGGTCCGTTGTACTGATTGATAGTGACAGTTCCCGTTTAGGTTCATAAAAGAGTAAACAACTGCACGCGAAGATTCTGCTCAAAGTTAATAAACTTCCGTAATCTGTTCAATTTCTTTCCGAGAATTTGACAATAAATTGGTTATTTGTCCAATGGGGGGACTCCCTTGGTTAATAATTTTGGAGAAAATGTTGATTTGTTAGACGGTGACCCCTATGTCTTAACAAATTTTGGAAAGGGGTTATCTTGTGATTTTTTGGCGGAAAACAGTCGACTTGCACGACGGGCATTTCTACTACTTCCATCATCTACTCTATGGTTAGTTGTAATGATGATAGTGACAGTTCCCGTTTTGGTTTCCATAAAAGAGTAAAAAAACTGCACTCACCTGCCGAAGATTCTGCTCAAGTTAAATAACTTTCTGTAAATATGCAATTTTCTTTCCAACAGAATTTGACAATAAATTGGTTATTTGTCAATGGGAGGACTCCCTTGTTTAATAATGTTTGAAGAAATGTTGATTTTTTTGAGACGGACCCTAAATTAAAAAATTTTGTAAGGGGTTAGCCTTTGTGATTTTTTTTGGCGAAAACATCAAACTGCACGACAGGCGTAATACTACTACTGCCCACGTCTACTCTATGGTTGTTGTAATGATTGATTAGTGACAGTTCCCTTTTGGTTTCATAAAAGGAAAAAAAACTGCACCCGAAGATTCTGCTCAAAATTAAATAACTTCCGTAAATCTGTCAATTTTCTGTTCGCTTTGACATGAATTGGTTTTTTGTCAATGAAGGAATCCCTTGTTATATTTTGAAGAAAATTTGATTTTTGAGACGGACCTAAATTAACAAATTTGTAAAAGGGGTTAGCCTTTGTGTATTTTTTTTGGGGTGGGGGGGGGGGGGAGGGGAGGGAGAGAGGAGGAAAAACATCCACTGCCGACTAGAGCAATTCTCTGCTGCCCACGTCTTCTCTATTGTTTGTTGTAATGATTGATAGTGACAGTTCCTCGTTTGGTTCATAAAAGAGTAAAAAAACTGCACCTGCGAATTTCTCTCAAAGTTAAATGAGTTTCCGTAAATCGGTCAGTTCTGTTCGATTTGAACATGAATTGGTTTTTTGTCAATGGGAGAATCCCTTGTTAATCATTTTTGAAGAAATATTGCTTTTTAAGACGGACCCTAATTAACAATTTGTAAAGGGGATCGCCCTTTGGAATTTTTTTGGGGAAAACCAATCAACTGCCCGACAGGGCAATTTTACTACTGCCACGTCCTACTCTATTGTCCAGTTGTAATGATTGATAGTGACAGTTCCCGTTTTGGTTCATAAAGAGTAAAAAAAAAACTGCACCCAAGATTCTGCTCAAAGTTAAATAACTTCCGTAAAGCTTCAATTTCTTTCCGATTTGACAATAAACAATATAGTTTATTGTCAAGTTCGGTGGGTAGACTACCCTTGTTAATAATTTTTTGAAGAAAATTTTTGATTTTGAGACGACCCTAAATTAATCAATTTGTAATTGGGTTAGGCCTTTGTGAATTTTTTGGCGAAACATCAACTGCCGGACAGGGTTAATTCTAACTACTGCCCAGTCTACTCTATGGTTAGTGTGTAATGATTGATAGTGACAGGTCCCGGTTTTGTTCATAAAAGAGTAAAAAAAACTGCACCCACCCGAAGATTCTGCTCAAATTTAAATAACTTCCGTAAATCTGTCCAATTTCTGTTCGATTTGACAATGATTGGTTTTCTGGTCAATGGAGGAATCCCTTGTTAATAATTTTGAAGAAAAATGTTGATGTTTGAGACGGACCCTAAATTAACAACTTTTGTACAAAGGGGTTAGCCTTTGTGATTATTTTTGGCGAACACATCAACTGCACGTCAGGGCACTTTCTACTACTGCCCACGTCCTACTCTTGTTTAGTTGAAATGAATGATAGTGACCGTTTCCCGTTTTTGGTTCTAAAAGAAGTTAAAAAACTGCACCGAGATTCTGCTCAAAGTTAATAAACTTGCCTGTAAATCTTCATTTCTTTCCGATATTGACAATAAATTGGTTATTTGTCAATGGTGAGGACCCCTTGTTAATAATTTTGAAGAAAATGTTGATTTTTGAGACGACCCAAATTGAACAAATTTGTAAAGGGGTTAGCCTTTGTTATTTTTTTGGCGAAAACATCAACTGCACGACAGGGCATTTCTACTACTGCCCACATCTACTCTATGGTTAGTTGTAATGATTGATAGTAACAGTTCCCGTTTTGGTTCATAAAAGAGTAAAAAAACTGCACCCGAAGATTCTGCTCAAAGTTAAATAAACTTCTGTAAATCTGTCAATTTCTTTCCGATTTGACAATAAATTGGTTATTTGTCAATGGGAGGACTCCCTTGTTAATAATTTTGAAGAAAATGTTGATTTTGAGACGGACCCTAAATTAACAAATTTGTAATGGGTTAGCCTTTGTGATTTTTTTGCGAAACATCAACTGCACGACAGTTTATTCTACTACTGCCCACGTCTTACTCTATGGTTAGTTGTAATGATTGATAGTGGACAGTTCCCGTTTTGGTTCATAAAAAGAGTAAAAAAACTGCACCCGAAGATTCTGCTCAAAGTTAAATAAACTTCCGTAAATCTGTCAATTTCTGTTCGATTTGACAATGAATTGGTTTTTTGTCAATGGGAGGAATCCCTTGTTAATAATTTTGAAGAAAATGTTGATTTTGAGACGGACCCTAAATTAACAAATTTGTAAAGGGGTTAGCCTTTGTGATTTTTTTGGCGAAAACATCAACTGCACGACAGGGTAATTCTACTACTGCCCACGTCTACTCTATGGTTAGTTGTAATGATTGATAGTGACAGTTCCCGTTTTGGTTCATAAAAGAGTAAAAAAACTGCACCCGAAGATTCTGCTCAAAGTTAAATAAACTTCCGTTAAAATCAGTCAATTTCTGTTCGATTTGACAATGAATTGGGTTTTCTGTCAATGGGAGGAATCCCTTGTTAATAATTTTGAAGAAAATGTTGATTTTGAGACGCTGCAGTTTTTTTACTCTTTTATGAACCAAAACGGGAACTGTCACTATCAATCATTACAACTAACCATAGAGTAGATGTGGGCAAGGCAGTAGTAGAAAATGCCCTGTCGTGCCGTTGATGTTTTCGCCCAAAAACTCACAAAGGCCTAACCCCTTTCCAAATTGTTAATTTAGGGTCCGTCTAAATCAACATTTTCTTCAAAATTATTAAGAAGGGGTCCTCCCATTGACAAATAACCAATTATGTCCAAATCGGAAAGAAATTGACAGATTTACGGAAGTTTATGTAACTTTGCAGCAGAATCTTGGGTGCAGTTTTTTTACTCTTTTATGAACCAAAACGAGGAAGGAACTGTCACTATCAATCATTACAACTAACCACAGAGTAAGACGGGGCAGTAGTAGAATGCCCTGTCGTGCAGTTGATGTTTTCGCCAAAAAATTCCAAAAAGGCTACCCCTTTACAAATTTGTAATTTATGGAGTCCGTATCAAAATCAACATTTTCTTCAAAATTATTAACAAGGAGTCCTCCCACGTGACAAATAAACCAATTTATTGTTCAAACGGAAAGAAAAATTGACCAGATTTACGGAAGTTTATTTAACTTTGAGCAGAATTTTCGTGTGCAGTTTTTTTTTACTCTTTTATTAACCAAAACGGGAACTGTCCACTATCAATCATTACAACTAACCATAGAGTAGACGTGGGCAGTAGTAGTATTTTGCCCCTGTCGTGCAGTTGATGTTTCGCCAAAAAATCAAATTCACAAAATTTACAAATTGTTAATTCGGGTCCGTCTCAAAATAAACATTTTCTTCACAAATTATTTAACAAGGGAGTGCCTCCCATTGACAAATAACACAATTTATGTCAAATCGTAAAGAAATTGACAGATTTACGGAAGTTATTAAACTTTGAGCAGAATCTTCGGAGTGCAGTTTTTTGTTACTACTTTTATGAACCAAAACGGGAACGTCACTATTAATCATTACAACTAACCATAGAGTAGACGTGGGCAGTAGTAGAATTGCCCTGTCGTGCAGTGATGTGTTCGCCCAAAAAAAGCACCAAAGGCATCCCCTTTACAAATTTGGTTAATTTAGGGTCCGTCTAAATCAACATTTTCTTCAAAAATTATAACAAGGGATTCCTCCCATGACAGAAAACCAATTCATTGTAAAATCGAACAGAAATTGGACAGATTTACGGAAGTTATTTAACTTTGAAGACAGAATCTTTCGGGTGCAGTGTTTTTAATCTTTATGAACCAAAACGGGAACTGTCACTATCAATCATTACAACTTACCATCGAGTAGACGAGGCCAGTAGTAGAAATTACCCTGTCGTGAGTGATGTTTTCGCCAAAAAAATCACAAAGGCTAACCCCTTTCACAAAAATTTGTTAATTAGGGTTCCGTCTCCAAAATCAAACATTTTCTTCCCCCCTTCAAATTATTAAACAAGGGAGTTCCCCCCATTGACAAATAACCAATTTATGTCAAATCGGAAAGAAATTGACATATTTACGGAAGTTTATTTAACTTTGAGCAGGAATCTTCGGGTGCAGTTTTTATCCGTTTATGAACCAAAACGGGAACTGTCACTATCAATCATTACAACCTGACCATAGAGTAGGACGTGGGCCAGTCGTAGAATTGCCCTGTCGTTGCAGTTGATGTTTTCCAAAAAAATTCACAAAGGCTACCCCTGTACAAATTTGTTAATTAGGGGTCCGTCTTAAAATCAACATTTTCTTCAAAATTATTAACAAGAGATTTCCTCCCATTGACAAAAAAACCAATTCATTGTCAATCGAACAGAAATTGAGTGATTTTACGGAATTTTATTAACTTGAGCAGAATATTCGGGTTGCAGTTTTTTTAACTCTTTTATAACCAAAAACGGGAACTGTCACTATCAATCAATACAACTAACCATAGAGTAGAGTGAGGCAGTAGTAGAATTGCCCTGTCGGCAGTTGATCTTTTCGCCAAAAAATTCACAAATGGCTAACCCCTTTACAAATTTGCTTAATTTAGGCGTCCGTCTCAAAATCAACATTTTCTTCAAAATTATTAACAAGGGAGTCCTCCCCCAGCTGACAAAATAACCCAATTTATTGTCAAATCGGAAAGAAATTGACAGAGTTACGGAAGTTTATTTAACTTTGAGCAGAATCTTCGGGATTGCAGGTTTTTTTCACTCTTTTCGAACCAAACGGGAACTGTCCCTATCAATCATACAAACTAACCATAGAGTAGACGTGGGCAGTAGTAGAAAGCCTGTCGTGAGTTGATGTTCGCCCAAAAAATCACAAGGGCTAACCTTTACAAATTTGGTTAATTTAGGGTCCGCTCTCCAAAATCAACAATTTTCTTCAACATTATTAACAAGGCAGTTCCTCCATTGACCCAAATAAACCACTTTATGTCAAATCGGAAAGAAATTGACAGATTTACGGAAAGGAAGTTTATTTAACCTTGAGGCAGAATCTTCGGGCGCAGTTTTTTACTCTTATGAAACCAAAACGGGGAACTTTCACTATCAATCATTACAAACTAAACTAAAGAGGTATATCGTGGGCGTAGTAAGAAATGCCCTGTCGTGCAGTTGATGTTGTTTCCACCAAAAAAAATCACAAAGGCTAACCCCTTTACAAGTTTGTTAATTTGGGGTCCGTCTCAAAATCAAACATTTTCTTCAAAATATACAAGGGAGTCCTTTCCCATTGACAAATAACCAATTTATTCGTCACATCGGAAAGAAATTGACGAAATTTACAGAAGTGTATTTAACTTTGAGCAGAATATTCGGGTGCAGTTTTTTTTACTCTTTTATGAACCAAAACGGGAACTGTCACTATAATCATTACACTAACATAGAGTAGATGTGCGGCAGTAGTAGAAATGCCCTGTCGGGCAGTTGATGTTTCGCCCAAAAAAATCACAAAGGCTTTCCAAATTGGTAATTTAGGGTCCGTCTCAAAATCAACATTTTCTTCAAATATTAACAAGGGAGTCCTCCCATTGACAAATACCAAGTATGTCAAATCGCGAAAGAATCTGCCAGATTTACGGAAGTTTATTTTAACTTTGAGGAGAATCTTAGGGGCAGTTTTTTTACTCTTTTATGAACCAAAACGGGAACTGTCACTATAAATCATAAACTAAACCATAGAGTAGAAGTGGGCAGTAAGAGTAGTAGAATGCCCTGTGGCAGTTGATGTTTTCGCCAAAAAAGTCACAAAGGGCTACCCCATTACAACTGTAATTTAGGGTCCGTCTAAAAATCATCATTTTCTTCAAAATTAACAAGGAGTCCTCCCATTGACAAAAACCAATTTATTGCCAAATCGAAAGAAATTGCACAGATTTAACGGAAGTATTTAACTTTGAGGCAGAATCTTCGGGTTGCAGTTTTTTTACTCTTTTATGACCAAAACGGGAACTGTCACGATCAATGTTCATTTACAAACAAAACAATAGAGTAGATGTCGGGCAGTAGTAGAAATGCCCTGTCGATGCAGTTGATGTTTTCGACCAAAAAATCACAAAGGACTAAACCCCTTTACAAAATTTGAATTAAGGGGTCCGTCTCAAAATCTAACATTTTTCTTCTAAAATTATTAACAAGGGAGTCTCCCATTGACAAATAAACCAATTTATGTCCAAATCGGAAAGAAATTGACAGATTTACAGAAGTTTAATAAACTTTGAGCAGAATCTTCGGGTTGCAGTTTTACTCTTTATGAACCAAAATCGGCGAACTGTCATTGGCAAACATTACAAACCTAACCATAGAGTAGATGTGGGCCAGTAGTAAGAAATGCACTGTCGTGCAGTGATGTTTTCGCCCAAAAAAATCACAAAGGCTAACCCCCTTTCCAAATTTGTTTAATTTAGGGTCGTCTCAAAATCAACCATTTTCTCAAAAATATAACAAGGGAGTCTCCAATTGACAAAATAACCAATTTATGTTCAAATTCGGAAGAAATGACAGATGACGGAAGTTGAGTACTTTGAGCAGTGAATCTTCAGGGTGTGCAGTTTTTTACTTTTTATGAACCAAAACGGGAACTGTCACTATCAATCTTACAACTAAACCAGAGAGTAGACGTGAGGCAAGTAGAGAATGCCCTGTCGTGCCGTTGATGTTTTCGGTCAAAAATAACAAAGGCTAACCCCTTTACAAATTTGTCTAATTAGGGGTCCGTCTCAAAATCAACATTTCTTTCAAAAATTATTAACAATGGGAGTCCTCCATTGACAAATAACCAATTATTGTCAAATCCCCCCCCCCCCCGGTAAAGAAATGGACAGATTTACGGAAGTTATTAACTTTGACGCAGAATCTTCGGGTGCATTTTTTTACTCTTTATGAACCAAAACGGGAACTGTCACTATCAATCATTACACTAACCATAGATAGATTTGGGCAGTAGTAGAAATGCCCCTGTCGTGCAGTTGATGTTTTCGCCCAAAAAATCACAAATGGCTACACCCCTTTTACAATTTGTTAATTAGGGTCCGTCTCAAAATTCAACATTTTCTTCAAAATTATTAACAAGGGATCCTCCCATTGACAATTAACCAATTTATTGTCAAATCGAACAGACAATTGACAGATTACGGCAGTTTATTTACCTTTGTGCAGCATCTTCGGGCGCAGTTTTTTTACTCTTTTATGAACCAAACCGGGAACTGTTCACGATCAATCATTACAACTAACCAAGAGTAGATGTGGTCAGTAATGTAGAAAAGCCCTGTCGTGCAGTTGATGTTTTTTCACCAAAAAAATCACAAAGGCTAACACTTTACAAATTTGGTTAATTTAGGGTCCGTCCCTCAAAAAAAATCAACATTTTCTTCAATTCATTAAAGGGAGTACTCCCATTGACAAATAACCAATTTATTGTCAAATCGGAAAGAAATTGACAGATTTACAGAGTGTATTTAACTTTGAGCAGAAATCTCGGGTGCAGTTTTTTTACTCTTTATGAACCAAAACGGGAACTGTCCCTACCAATCATACAAACTAACCATAGAGTAGACGTGGGCAGTAGTAAGAATTTGCCCTGTCGTGCAGTTGATGTGTTCGCCAAAAAATTCACAAAGGCTAACCCCTTTACAAATTTGTTACTTTAGGGTCCGTCTAAAATCATCATTTTTCTCAAATTATTTACAAGGAGTCCCTCCCATTGAACAAATAACCAATTTATTGTCCAAATCGGAAGAATTGACAGATTACGGAAGTTTTAATTTACCTTTGAGGCAGAATCTTCGTGCGTTTTTTTACTCCTTTTTTATGAAAAAAAAACCCCAAAACGGGAACTGTCACTATCAATCATTAGCAACTACCCATGGTAGATGTGGGCAGTAGTGAAATGCCCTGTCTTGCAGTGTTGTTGTTTTCGACCAAAAAATCACAAAGCTAACCCCTTTACAATTTGTTTAATTTAGGGTCCGTCTCAAAATCACCATTTTCTGCAAAATTATTAACAAGGGAGTCCTCCCATTGACAAATAACCAATTTATTGTCAAATCGGAAAAAATTGAAGATTTACCGAAGTTTAATAACTTTGAGCAGAATCTTCGGGTGCAGTTTTTTTACTCTTTTATGAACCAAAACGGGAACTGTCCTTGTCACATTACCAACTAACCATAGATAGATGTTGGGCAGTAGTAAATGCCCTGTCCGTGCAGTTGAATGTTTTCGGCCCAAAAATCACAAGGCTAACCCCTTTCCACATTTGTTAATTTAGGGTCCGTCTCAAAATCAACATTTTCTTCAAACTATTAGACAAGGGGAGTCCTCCCCATGACAAATAACCAATTTATTGTCAAATCGGAAAGAATTTACAGGCTTTACGGAAGTTTTATTTTCCTTTGAGTCAGAATCTTCGGGTCAAGTTTTTTTACTAACTTTATGAACCAAAACGGGGAACTGTCACCATCAATCATTACACTAACCATAGAGTAAGACGTGGGCAGTAGTAGAATTGCCCTGTCGTGAGTTGATGTTTTTCGTCAAAAAAATTCACAAAGGCTAACCCTTTACAAATTTGTTAATTTAGGGTCCGTTCTCAAAATCACATTTTTCTTCAAAATTATTACAAGGGATCCTCCCATTGACCAAATACCTTTATTGTCAAATCGAAAGAATTGACAGATTTACGGAAGTTTTATTTAACTTTGAGCAGAATCTTCGGGTGCAGTTTTTTTACTCTTTTATGAACCAAAACGGGACTGTCACTATCAATCAATTACAACTACCATAAGTAGATTTGGGCAGTAGTACAAATGCCCTGTCGTGCAGTTTGATGTTTTCGCCAAAAAATCACAAAGGCTAACCCCGTTTCCAAATTTGTTATTTAGGGTCCGTCTCAAATCAACATTTTCTTCAAAATTTATTACAAGGGAGTCCCCTCCCATTGACAAATAACCAATTTTATTGTCAAATCGGAAAGAACTTTGACAGATTTACAGAAGGTTTAATACCTTTGAGCCGAATCTTCCGGGTGCAGTTTTTTTTACTCTTTTATGAACCAAAACGGAACTGTCCTTTCATCATTACAACTAACCATAGAGTATATGTGGGCAGTAAGTAGACAAATGCCCTGTCCGTGCAGTTGGATGGTTTTCGCCCACAAAATCACAAAGGCTAACCCCTTTTCCAAATTCGTTAATTTTAGGGTCCGTCTCAAATCAACATTTTCTTCAAATTATTAACAAGGGAGTCCTCCATTGACAAATAACCCAATTTATTGGTCAAATTTGGAAAGAAATTGACAGATTTACGGAAGTTTATTTAACTTGAGTCAAATCTTCGGGTGAAGTTTTTTACTCTTTTATGAAACCATAACGGGAACTGTCCTATCATCATTACAAACTAACATAGAGGAGACGTTGGGCAGTAGTAGAATTGCCCTTTCGTGCAGTTGATGTTTTCGCCAAAAAATTCACAAAGGCTAACCTCTTTTCAAATTTGTTAATTTAGGGTCCGTCTCAAATCAACATTTTCTTTCAAAATTATTAACAGGAAGTCCTCCCATTGACCAATAACCAATTTATTGTCAAATCGGAAAGAAATTGACAGATTTACAGAATTTATTGTAACTTTGAGGCAAAATCTTCGGGTTGCAGTTTTTTTTACTCTTTATGAACCAAAACCGGGAACTGTCACTATCAATCATTACAACTAACTCATAGATTAGATGTGGGCCATTAGTAAGAAATGCCCTGTCGTTGCGTTTGATGTTTTCGCCAAAAAATCACAAAGGCTAACCCTTTACAAATTTGTGTTAATTTAGGGTCCGTCTCAAGATCAACATTTTCTTCAAAATTATTAACAAGGGAGTCCGCCCTCCCATTGACAATTAACCAATTTATATGTCAAATCGAACAGAATTTGACGATTTACGGAAGTTTTAATTTATACTTTGAGCAGAATCTTCGGGCGCAGTTTTTTACTCTTTTATGAACCAAAACGGGCACTGTCACTATCAATCCTTAGCAACTAACCAAAGAGTCTATGTGGGCAGTATTAGAAAAGCTCTGTCGTGCAGTTGATGGGTTTCACCAAAACATCACAAAGGCTAACCCCTTTACAATTTGTTAATTTTTAGGGTCCGACTCAAAATCACATTTCTTCACAAATTATTAACAAGTAGTCCTCCCATTGACAATTAACCACTTTATTGTCAAATCGGAAAGAAATTGACAGATTTACAGATGTATTTACTTTGACAGAATCTTCGGGTGCACGTTTTTTTACTCTTTTATGAACCAAAACGGGAACTGTCCACTATCAATCAATTACAACTAACCATAGAGTAGATGTTGGGCAGTAGTAGAATGCCCTGTCCGTGCGTTGATGTTTTCGCCCAAAAAATCACATATGCTAACCCCTTTCCAAATTGTTTAATTTAGGGTCCGTCTCAAAATCAAACATTTTCTTCAAAATTATTAACAAGGGAGTCCCCCATTGACAAATAACCAATTTATTGTCAAATCGGAAAGAAATTGCCAGATTTACGGAAGTTTATTTACTTTTGCGCAGAATCTTCGGGTGCAGTTTTTTTACTCGTTTATTAACCCAAAAAAACGGGAACTGTCACCTATTCATCATTACAACAAACCATAGAGTATACGTGGGCAGTAAAGGTAAATTGCCCTGTCGTGCAGTTGATGTTTTCGCCAAAAAATTTCACAAAGGCTAACCCTTTACAATTTGTTAATTTATGGTCCGTCTCCAACATCAACCATTTTCTTTCAAACATTATTAACACGGGAGCCTTCCATTGACAAATAACCAATTTATTGTCAATCCGGAAAGAAATTGACAGATTTACGGAATTTATTTAACTTGAGCGAATCTTCGGGTGCAGTTTTTTTACTCTTTTTATTAACCAAAAACGGAACTGTCACTATCAATCATTACAACTACCATAGAGTAGATGTGGCATTAGTAGAAATGCCCTGCGTGCAGTTGAATGTTTGCAGGGGGGGGGGGCCCAAAAAATCACAAAGGGCTAACCCTTTTTACAATTTGTTTAATTTAGGGGGGTCCCTGTCTCAAAATCAAAATTTTCTTCAAAATTATACAAGGGGAGTCCCTCCCATTGACAATTAACCAATTTATTGTCAAATCGAACAGAAATTGACAGATTTACAGAATTTTAATAATTTGAGCAAAATTTTGGGTGCATTTTTTTTTACTTTTTATGAACCAAAAGGGGGGAACTGCATTATCAATCATTAAAAACTAACCATAGATAGATTTTGGGCAGTAGAGAATCCCCCTGTCGGCAGTTGATTTTTTTCCCCAAAAAAATCACAAAGGCTAACCCCCTTTAAAATTTTTTAAAATTTAGGGCCCGCTCAAACAAAATTTCTTCAAAATTTTTAAACAAGGGAGTCCTCCCATTGAAAATTAACCAATTTTTGTCAAATCGACAAAAATGACAGATTTAGGAAGTTTATTTAATTTTGAGCAGAAATCTTCGGGCGCTTTTTTTTACTCTTTTATGAACCCAAAAGGGGAACTGTCACTATCAATCATTAAACTAAAAAAGAGTAGATTGGGCGAGTTAGAAAAGCCCTGCGGCAGTTGTGTTTCACCAAAAAAATCAAAAAGGGGCTAACCCCTTTACAAATTTGTTTTTTAGGGTCCGCTCAAAATAAAACATTTTCTTCAAAATTATTAACAAGGCAGTCCTTCCATGACAAATAACCAATTATTGTCAAATCCCCCCCCCCCCGGGTAAAGAAATTGACAGATTTACGGAGTTTATTTAACTTTGAGCAGAATCTTCGGGTGCCGTTTTTTACTCTTGTTATGACCCCCACGGGAACTGTCACTATCGCCAACATTACAACTACCTAAGAGTAGATGTGGGCAGTAGTAGAAATGCCGTGTCGTGCAGTTGTTGTTTTCGCCCAAAAATCAAAAAGGCTAACCCCTTTACAATTTGTTAATTTAGGGTCCGGTCTCAAAATCAACCTTTTCTTCAAAATATTAACAAGGGAGTCCTCCCATTGACAATTAACCATTATTGTCAAAGCGAACAGAAATTGACAGATTTACGGAAGTTTATTTCACTTTAAACAGCATCTTCGGGCGCAGTTTTTTACTCTTTTATGAACCAAAACGGGAACTGTCAATATCAATCATTACAACAACCAAAGAGTAGTGTGGGCAGTAGTAGAAAGTGGTGTTTAGCCCTGTGTGCAGTTGATGTTTTCACCAAAAAAAAATACAAAGGGCTAACACCTTTACAAATTTGTTAATTTAAGGGTCCGTCTCAAAAATCAACATTTTCTTCAAAAATAATAACAAGGGATGTCCTCCCATATGGACAAATAACCAATTTATTGTCAAATCGGAAAGAAATTGAACAGATTTACAGGAAGTGTATTTAAATTGAGCAGATCTTCGGTGCAGTTTTTTTTACTACTTTTATGAACCAAAAACGGGAACTGTCACTATCATCATTACAACTAAACATAGAGTAGATGTGGGCCAGTAGATAGAAATGCCCTGTCGTGCAGATTGATGTTTTCGCCAAAAAAATCCAAAAGGCTAACACCTTTCCAAATTGGTTAATTTAGGGTCGTTCTCAAAATCAACATTTTCTTCTAAATTATTAAACAAGAGGAGTCCTCAATGACAATAACCAATTTATTGTTAAATCGAACAGAAATTGACAGATTTACGGAAGTTATTTAACTTTGAAGCAGAATCTTCGGTGCAGTTTTTTACTCTTTTTATGAACCAAAACGGGAACTGTCACTATCAATCATTACAACTAACCAAAGAAGTAGATGTGGGCAGTAGTAGAAAAAGCCCTGTCGGCAGTTGATGTTTTCACCAAAAAAATCACAAAGGCTAAACACCTTTACCAATTTGTTATTAGGGTCCGTCTCCAAATCAACAATTCTTCAAAAATTATTCACAAAGGGAGTCCTCCCATTGACAAATACCACAAATTATTGTCAAATCGGAAAGAAAATTGACAGATTTTACAGAAGTGTATTTAACTTTGAGAGAATCTTCGGAGTGCAGTTTTTACTCTTTTATGAACCAAAACGGAACTGTCACTATCAATCTTACAACTAACCATAGAGTAGATGTGGGCAGTAGTAGAAATGCCCTGTCGGCAGTTGATGTTTCGCCCCAAAAAATCACAAGCCTAAACCTTTCCAAATTGTTAATTTAGGGTCCCGTCTCACAACAATCAACATTTTCTTCAAAATTATAAACAAGGGAGTCCTCCCATTGACAAATACCAATTTATTGTCAAATCACGAGAAAGAATTGCCAGATTTACGGAAGTTTATTAACTTGAGCGAATCTTTCGGGGCAGTTTTTTTACTCTTTATGAACCAAAACGGGAACTGTCAATATTAATCATTACAACTAACCATATGGTAGATGTGGGCAGTAGTTAGAAATGCAGCTGTCGTGCAGTTGGATGTTTCGCCCAAAAAATCACAAAGCTACCCCTTTACAATTTGTTCCCATGGTCCGTCTCAAAATCAACATTTTCTTCAAAATTATTAACAAGGGAGTCCTCCCATTGACAAATAACCAATTTATTGTCAAATCGGAAAGAAATTGACAGATTTACAGAAGTTTAATAACTTTGAGCAGAATCTTCGGGTGCAGTTTTTTTACTCTTTTATGAACCAAAACGACAACTGTCATTATCAATCATTACAACTAACCATAGAGTAGATGTGGGCAGTAGTAGAAATGCCCTGTCGTGCAGTTGATGTTTTCGCCCAAAAAATCACAAGGGCTAACCCCGTTTTTTTTTACAAATTTGTTAAAATTTAGGGTCCGTCTCAAAATCAACATTTTCTTCAAAATTATTAACAAGGAGTCCTCCCATGACAATTAAACCATATTGTCAATCGAACAGAAATTGACAGATTTACGGAAGTTATTTAACTTTGAGCAGAATTTCGGGCGAGTTTTTTACTCTTTATGACAAAACGGGAAACTGTCACTATCAATCATTACAACTTAACAAAGAGTAGATGTGGGCAGTAGTAGAAAAGCCCTGTCGTGCAGTTGATGTTTTCACACAAAAAAATCACAAAAGGCTACCCCTTTACAAATTTGTTTAATTTAGGGTCCGTCTCAAAAATCAAACATTTTCTCAAAATTATTTAACAAGGGAGTCATCCCATGACAATTAACCAAATGTATTGTTCAAAATCGGAAAGAAATTGACAGGATTTACAGAAGGTATTGAACTTGAGCAGAATCTTCGGGTGGCAGTTTTTTACTCTTTTAGAACCAAAACGGGAACTGTCACTATCAATCATTACAACTAACCATAGAGTAGGTGTGGGCAGTAGTAGAAATGCCTGTCGTGCAGTTGATGTTTAGCCAAAAATCACAAAGGCTAACCCTTTCCAAATTGTTAATTAGGGTCCGTCTCCCAATCAACATTCTTCAAAATTATTAACAAGGGAGTCTCCCATGACAAAATAACCAATTTATGTCAAATCGCGAAAGAAATTGCCAGATTAACGGAAGTTTATTTAACTTTGAGCAGAATCTTTTTTTTGGGTGCAGTGTTTTTACCTTTATGAACCCCCAAAAAGGGAACTGTCATATTAATCATTACCACAAACCATGAGTAGACGTGGGCAGTAGTAGAATTGCCCTGTCGTGCAGTTGATGTTTCGCCAAAAAATTCACAAAGGTAACCCTTTACAAATTTGTTAAATTTAGGGTTCCGTCTCAAACATCAACATTTTCTTCAAAAATTATTTAACAAGGGAAGCCTTCCTTGACAAATAACCAATTTATTGTCAAATCGGAAAGAAATTGACAGATTTACGGAAGTTTATTTAACTGAGGCAGAATCTCGGGTGCAGTTTTTTTACTCTTGTAGAACCAAAACGGGAACTGTCACTATCAATCATTACAACTAACCATAGAGTAGATGGGGCAGTAGTAGAAATGCCCTGTCGTGCAGTTGATGTTTTCGCCCAAAAAAAGCACAAAGGCAAAACCCCTTTACAATTTGATTAATTTAGGGTCCGGTCTCAAAAATCAAAATTTTCTTCAAAATTATTAACAAGGGAGTTCCTCCCATTGACAATTAAACCATTTATTGTCAAATCGAACAGAAATTGAAAGATTTACGGAGTGTATTTAACTTTAAACAGAATCTTCGGCGAAGTTTTTTACTCTTTTATGAACCAAAACGGGAAACTGTCACTATCAAATCATTACAACTTAAAAAGAGTAGATTGTGGGCAGGAGTAGAAAAGCCCTGTCGGTGCAGTGATGTTTTCACCAAAAAAATCACAAAGGCTACACCTTTACAAAGTTGTTAATTTAGGGTTTTCCCCCTGTCTCAAAATCAACATTTTATTCAAAATTATAAAAGGGAGTCCTCCCATTGACAAATAACCAATTATGTCAAATCGGAAGAAATTGACAGATTTACAGAAAGTGTATTAACTTAGAGCAGAATCTTCGGGTGCAGTTTTTTTACTCTTTTATGAACCAAAACGGGAAGGGTCACTATCAATCATTACAATAACCATAGAGTAGATGGGGCAGTAGTAGAAATGCCCTGTCGTGCAGTTGATGTTTTCGCCACAAAAATCACAAAGGCTAACACTTCCAAATTTGTTAATTAGGGTCCGTCTCAAATCAACATTTTCTTCAAAATTATTAACAGGGAGTCCTCCCATTGACAAATAACCAATTTATGTCACATCGGAAAGAAATTGCAGATTTACGGAAGTTTATTTAACTTTGAAGCAGAATCTTCGGGTGCAGTTTTTTTACTCTTTTATGAACCAAACACGGGAACTGTCCACTATCAATCATACAAACTACCATAGAGTAGACGTGGGCCAGTAGTAGAAGTGCCCGGTCGTGACAGTTGATGTTTTTCGACCAAAAAAATTCACAAAGGCTAATCCTCTTTACAAATTTGTTAATTTAGGGTCCGTCTTAAAATCAACAAAAAAAAAAACAAAAAAACACAAAAAAAACATTTTCTTCAAAATTTTAACAAGGAGTTCCTCCCATGACAAATAACCAATTTATTGTCAATCGGAAAGAAATTGACAGATTTACAGAAGTTTATTTAACTTGAGCAGAATACTTCGGGGGCAGTTTTGTTACTATTTATGAACAAAACGGGAACACTGTCACTATTCAATCATTACAAAATAACCATAGAGAAGATGTGGGCGTAGCAGAATGCCTTGTCGCTGCAGTGATGTTTTGCCCAAAAAATCACAAAGGCTAACCCCTTTACAAATTTGTTAATTTAGGGTCCGTCTCAAAATCAACATTTTTCTCAAAAATTATGAACAAGGGAGTCCTCCATTGGACAAATAACCAATTTATTGTCAACGGAAAGAAATTGACAGATTTACAGAGTTTAATAACTTTTGAGCAGAATCTTCGGTGCAGTTTTTTTACTCTTTTATGAAACCAAAACGGGAACTGTCATTATCAATCATTACAACTAACCATAGAGTAAGATGTGGGCAGTAGTAGGAAATGCCCTGCGTGAAGTTGATGTTTTCGCCCAAAAAATCACAACGGCTACCCCTTTCCCAATTTGTAATTAGGGTCCGTCTCAAATCAAATTTTCTTCAAAATTATTAACAAGGGAGTCCTCCCCATGACAAATAACCAATTATTGTAAAATTCGGAAAGAAATTGGACAGATTTACGGAAGTTTATTAACTTTGAGCAGAATCTCGGGTGCAGTTTTTTACTCTGTTATGAACCAAAAACGGGAACGTCATCAATATCAATCATTACAACTAAACCCATAGAGTAGACGTGGGCAGTAGTTAGAATTGCCCTGTCGTGCAGTGATGTTTGCGCCAAAAAATTCACAAAGGCTAACCTCTTTACAAAATTGTATTTCGGGTCCGTCTCAAAATCAACATTTTCTTCAAAATTTATTAACAAGGAGTCTACCATTGACAAAATAAACCAATTTATGCAATCGAAAGAAATTGACAGATTTACAGAAGTTATTAACTTTGAGCAGAATCTTCGGTGCAGTTTTTACTCTTTATTGACCCCCCCCCCAAAACGGAACTGTCACTCTCAATTCATTTACAACTAAACCTATAGAGTAGTGTGGTCAGTAGTAGAAATGCCCTGTCGTGCAGGTGATGTTTTCGCCAAAAAAATCACAAAGGCTAACCCATTACAATTTGTGAATTTAGGGTCCGTCTCAAAATCAACATTTTCTTCAAAATTATTAACAAGGTGTCCTCCCACAAATTTCGTTAATTAAGGGTCCGTATTCAAAAATCAACATTTTCTTCAAAATTAGTAACAAAGGGAGTCCTCCCATTGACAAATAACCAATTTATTGTTCAAATCGGAAGAAATTGACAGATTTACAGAAGTTTATTTTTAACTTTGAGCAGAATCTTCGGGGCAGTTTTTTACTCTTTATGAACCCAAAACGAGGAACTGTCACTATTCAATCATTACAACTAACCATAGAGTAGATGTGGGCAGTAGAGAAATGCCTAGTCGTGCAGTTGATGTTTTTAGCCAAAAAATTCAAAAAGGCACCCCTTTACAATTTGTTCTTGGGTCCGTCTCAAACTCAAAATTTTCTTCAAAATATTAACAAGGAGTCCTCATGACAAAATCACCAATTTATAGTCAAACCCCCCCCCCCCTGTTGTAAAGAAAATTGGACGATTTACGGAAGTTATTACTTTGCGCAGAATATTCGGGTGCAAGTTTTTTACCTTTTAAGAAACCAAAAACGGGAAACGTTCACTATCAATCATTACAATTACAATAGAGTAGGGACGTGGGCAGTAGTAGATTGCCCTGTCGTGCAGTGGATGTTTCGCCAAAAAATCACAAAGGCTATCCCCTTTACAAATTGTTAATTAGGGTCCGTTCAAAATCAACATTTTCTTCCAAAAATTATTAACAACGGGAGTCCTCCCATTGACAAATAATCACATTATAGTCAAATCGGAAAGAAATGACGATTTACGGAAGTTTATTTAACTTTGAGCAGAATCTTCGGTGCAGTTTTGTACTCTTTATGAACCAAAACGGGAACTGTCACTATCAATCATTACAACCAAACCATAGAGTAGACGGGGCAGTAGTAGAATACCTGTCGATGCGTTACTGCCCTCGCAAAAAATCCAAAGGCTATCCCCTTACAAAATTGTAATTAGGAGTCCGTCCAAAATCGACATTTCTTAAAATATTACAAGGGAGTCCCCCATAACAAAGCCGCTTCTAAACCAATGAAAACTAATATGTGCTATATAATTTTATGAATCTGACTAAGCATTCCCACAGCTGTCCACTGTACCTAACTCCTATGTAGCAGCAACGTCGTGGCATTTTTCCTCACTCTTTTATCGAACTCAAAACACGGAACTGCACTACTCAATCACTACATACTTTACATGCACAGATTCGCACGTATTTGACGATGTGCGACTACCCTAGTCACCCCGCTTGCAGACATCGAACACCTGCGCGGCCGACAACCGTCGATGTCCTTTTCGCCCAAAAATAATCACAAACAAGGTAACCCCTTGGTACAGAATTGTTAATTTACCGGTGTCCGTCTCAAAAATCAACATTTCTTCAAACTTATTAACAAGGGAGTCCCCCCAGTTGACAAATAACAATTTATGCAGTGTTTTAACCTTCTCTATGAACAAAAACGGGAACGTCACTACAATTCATTACAAACGGGACCATAGGAGTAGACGGGGCAGTAGTAGAATTGCCCTGTCGTTGCAGTTGAGTTTCCCCAAAAAGAATTCACAAAGGGTATCCCCTTTACAAATTGTTTAATTTAGGGTCCGTCTTAAAATCAAGTTTCTCAAAATTATTAACAAGGGATCCTCCCATTGACAAAAAACCAATTTATAGTTTCAAATCGGAAAGAAATTGACAGATTTACGGAAAATTTTATTTAAACTGAGCAGAATCTCGGGTGCAGTTTTTTACTCTTTTATGACCAAAAACGGAAAAACTGCTTATCACTAGTCAATCATTACAACTAACCCATAGAGTGCGTGGGCATTATAGAAGTGCCCTTTTCGTGCAGGTGATGTTGTTCGCCACCAAAAAATCACAATGGTTAACCCCGTTACAAAGTTGTTAATGTAGGGTCCGTCTCAAAATCAACATTTTCTCAAAATATTAACAAGGAGTCCTCCCAATCTGACAAATAACAATTTATTGTTCAAATCGGAAAGAAATTGGACAGATTTACGGAAGTTTATTAACTTTGAGCAGAATCTTCGGGAGCAGTTTTTTTACCACCGTTTTATTGCCAAAACGGGAACTGTTCAACGCAATCTTACAACTAACCATAGAGTAGATGGGCCGTAGTAGCCAAACGCACACGCGTCGTGCAGTTATGTTCGCCCCAAAAAAATCACAAAAGGCTAACCCTTACAAATTTGTTAACGAGGGTCGTCTCAAAATCAACATTTTCTTCTCAAATTGTTAACAAGGGAGTCCGCCATTGAACCCGAAATCACCAATTTATAGTCAAATCGGAAAGAAATTGACAGATTTACGGAAGTTTATTTAACTTTGAGCAGAATCTTCGGTCAGTTTTTTTACTCTTTTAAGAACCAAAACGGGAACTGTCACTATCAACATTACAACTTACCATAGAGTAGACTTGGGCAGGAGTAGAATTGCCCTGTCGTGCAGTTGAGAGTTTTCGCCAAAAATTCACCAAAGTGCTATCCCTTTACCAAATTGTAATTTAGGGTCCCGTCTCAAAATCAACTTTTCTTCAAAATTACTTAACAAGGGACGTCCTCCATTGACACATAACCAATTATGGTCACTCCGGGAAAGAAAATGACAGATTACGGAAAAGTTATTTAACTTTGAGCAGAATCTTCGGTGTGCAGTTTTTTTACTCTTTTATGACCAAAACGGGAAAACTGTAACTATCAACATACAACTAAAAAACCATAGAGTAGATGTGGGCAGTAGTAGAAATGCCCGGTCGTGCAGTTGATGGTTTTCGCCCTAAAAATCACAAAGAGCTAACCCCTTACAAATGTTGTTAATTTTAGGGTCCGTCTCAAAATCAACATTTTCATCAAAATATAACAAGGGAAGTCCTCATGACAAATAATCAAGTTATAGTCAAATCGAGAAAAGAAATTGACAGATTTACGGAAGTTTATTTAACTTTGAGCAGGAATCTTGGGTTGCAGTTTTTTAATCTTTTATGAACCAAAACTGGAAAAACTGTCACTACACACCACATACAAAACTAAACAGGAGTCATGACGAGGCAGTAGTAGTGAATTACCCTGTCGGCAGTTGATGTTTTCGCCAAAAAATTCACAAAGGCTAACCCCTTTACAAATTTGTTAATTAGGGTCCGTCTCAAAATCAACATTTTCTTAAAAATTATTAACAAGGGAGTCCTCCCATGACAAATAACCAATTTATTGTCAAATCGGAAAGAAATTGCCAGATTTACAGAAGTTTATTTAACTTTGAGCAGAATCTTCGGGTGCAGTTTTTTTTACTCTTTTATGAACCAAAAACGGGAACTGTCACTATCAATCATTACAAACTAACCATAGAGTAGATGTGGGCAGTAGTAGAAATGCCCTGTCGTGCAGTTGATGTTTCGCCAAAAAATTCACAAAGGCTAACCCCTTTTACAAATTGTTAATTTAGGGTCCGTCTCAAAATCAACATTTTCTTCAAAAATTATTAACAAGGGAGTCCTCCCATTGACAAATCACCAATTATAGTCAAATCGGAAAGAAAATTGACAGATTTACGGAAGTTTATTTAACTTTGAGCAGAATATTCGGGTGCCGTTTTTCTACTCTTTTAAGAAACCAAAACGGGAAACTGTCACTATCAATCATTACAACTAACCATAGAGTAGACGTTGGCATTAGTATAATTGCCCTGTCGTGCAGTTGATGTTTTCGCCAAAAAATTCAACATGTCTAACCCCTTTACAAATTTGTTAATTTAGGGTCCTCTCAAAAATCAACATTTTCTCAAAATTATAACAAGGGAGTCCTCCATTGACAAATAACCAATTTATTGGGTCAATCGGAAAGAAATTGCAGATTACAAAGTTTTTATTTATTTTAACTTTGAGCAGAAATCTTCGGGGCAGTTTTTTTACTCTTTTATGAACCAAACGGTAACTGTCACTATCAATCATTACAACTACCATAGAGTCAGATGTGGAGTAGTAGAAATGCCCTGTCGTCAGTTTGATGTTTTCACCGCCAAAAAAATCACAAGGCTAACCCCTTTTACAAATTTGGTTAACTTAGGGTCCGTCTCAAAATCAACATGTTCTTCAAAATTGTTAACGAAGGAGTCCTTCCAGTGACAAATCACCAATTTATAGTCAACTCGGAAAGAAATTGACAGATTTATACGGAAGTTTATTTAACTTTGAGCAGAATCTTTCGGTGCAGTTTTTTTACTCTTTTAAGAACCAAAACGGACTGTCACTATATCAGTACAACTTACCCATAGAGTAGATGGGGCAGTAGTATAATTGCCCTGTCCGTGCAGTTGATGTTTTCGCCAAAAAAATCACAAAGGCCTATCCCCTTTAACAACTTTTTAATTTGGGTCCGTCTCAAAATCAACTTTTTCTTCAAATTATTAACAAGGGATCCCTCCCATTGACAAATAACCACTTTTTGTCTAATCGGAAAGAAAATTGACAGATTTACGGAAGTTTATTAACTTTGAGCAGAATCTTCGGGTGCTAGTTTTTTTAACCTCTTTTATGACGCAAAACGGGGAACTTCACTATCATCATTACAACCTAACCATAGAGTAACAATGTGGTGGCAGTAGTAGAAAATGCCCTGTCGTGCAGTTGATGTTTTCAGCCCAAATCACAAAGGCTACACCCTTTACAAAATTTGTTAATTTAGGGTCCTCTCAAAATCAACATTTTCATCAAAATTATTACAAGGGAGTCCTCCCCATTGACAAATAATCATTTATAAAAGTCAAAAAATCGGAAAGAATTGACAGATTAACGGAATTTATTTAACTTTGAGCGGAAATCTTTCTGGTGTCAGTGTTTTTTTACTCTTTTATGAACCAAAACGGGAACTGTCACTATCAATCATTACAACTAACCATAGAGTAGACGAGGGCAGTAGTAGAATTACCCTGTCGTGCAGTTGATGTTTTTCGCCAAAAAAAATCACAAAGGCTAACCCCTTTACAAATTTGTTAATTTAGGGTCCGTCTCAAATCAACATTTCTTCAAAATTATTACAAGGGAGTCCCCCCATTGACAAATAACCCAATTTAATTGTCAAATCGGAAGAATATTTGACAGATTTACGGAAAGTTTATTTAACTTTGAGCAGAATCCTTCGGGTGCAGTTTTTTTTAAAACTCTTTTATGAACCAAAACCGGAAACTGTCACTTATCAATCATTACAACTAACCATAGAGTAGACGAGGGTCATTAGTAGAATTACCCTGTCGTGCAGTTGATGTTTTTCGCGCAAAAAATCCAAAAGGCTAACCCTTTACAAATTGTTAATTTAGGGTCCGTCCTCAAAATCAACATTTCTCAAATTATTAACAAGGAGTCCCCCCATTGACAATAACCAATTTAATTGTCCAAATCGGAAAGAATTGACAGATTTACGGAAGTTTATTTAACTTTACGCAGAATCTTTGGGTGCAGTTTTTTTACTCTTTATGAACCAAAACGGGAACTGTCACTATCAAATCATACAAACTGACCATAGAGTAGACGTGGGCAGTAGTAGAATTGCCCTGTCGTGCGTTGATGTTTTCCCCAAAAAAATCACAATGCTATCCCTTTACACAAATTTGTTATTTAGTGGCCGTCTTAAAATCACATTTTCTTCAAATTATTAACAAGGGATTCCTCCCATTGACAAAAAACACATTTATAGTCAAATCGAAAGAAATTGACAGATTTACGGAAGTTTATTTAACTTTGAGCAGATCTTTGGGTGCGTTTTTTTTACTCCTTTTATGAACCAAAACCGGGAACTGTCACTATCATCATTACAACTAACCATAGAGTAGACGTGGCATTAGTAGAATTGCCCTGTCGTGCGTTGATGTTTCGCCAAAAAATTCACAATGGCTACCCCTTTACAAAATTTGTTAATTTAGGGTCCCGTCTCAAAATCAAACATTTTCTTAAAATTAATTAACAAGGGAGTCCTCCCATTGACAATAACCAATTTGATTGTCAATCGGAAAGAAATTGGGACAGATTTACAGAAGTTTATTTACTTTGAGCAGAATCTTCGGGAGCAGTTTTTTTTACTCTTTTAATGCAACCAAAACGGGTACTGTCACTATCATCCATTACAACTAACCCTAGAGTATGTGGCAGTATAGAAATGCCCTGTCGTGCAGTTGCATGTTTTCGCCAAAAAATCACAAAAGGCTAACTCCCTTTACAATTTGTTAACTAGGTCCGTCTCAAAATCAACATTTTCTTCAAAATTGTTTAACATGGGAGTCCTTCCATTGACAAATCACCAATTTAATAGTCAAATCGAAAGAAATTTGACAGATTTACGGAAGTTTATTTAACTTTGAGCAGAATCTTCGGGTGCAGTTTTTTTAACTCTTTTAAGAACCAAAAACGGGAACTGTCACTATCAATCATTACACTTACCATAGACTAGACGTTGGCAGTAGTAGAATTGCCCTGTCCGTGCAGTTGATGTTTTTCGCCAAAAAATCACAAAGGCTATCCCTTTTACAAATTTGTTAATTCAGGGTCCGTCCTCAAAATCAACATTTTCTTAATTAGTAAACAAGGGAGTTCCTCCCATTGACAAATAACCAATGGTATTGTCAAATCGGAAAGCAATTGACAGTTTACAGAAGTGTTTAACTTATGATCAGAATCTTCTGTTGCATTTTTTTTACTCTTTTATGACCAAACGGGAACTGTCACTATCAATCATTACAACTAACCATGCGGAGTATATTGGGGCAGTAGTATAAATGCCCTGTCGTGCGTTGTGTTTTCGGGGGGCCAAAAAATTCACAAGGCTAACCCCTTTACAAATTTGTTAATTTGGGTCGCGTCTCAAAATCAACATTTTCTTCAAAATTATACCAAGGGAGTCTCTCCCATTGACAAATCACGCAATTTATAGTCAAATCGGAAAGAAATTGGACAGATTACGGAAGTTTATTTAACTTTGAGCAGAATATTCGGGTGCAGTTTTTTTACTCTTTAAGAACTCAAAACGGGAACTGTCACTATCATCTTAACAACTTACCAATAGAGTAACGTGGAGCAGTAGTAGAATTGCCCTGTCGTGGCAGGGATGTTGTCGCGCACCTCAAAAAATCACAAAGCTATCCCTTTAACAAAGTTGTTAAATTTTAGGGGTCGCGTCTCAAAATCAAATTTTCTTCAAATTATTAACAAGGGAGTCCTCCCATTGACAAATAATCAATTTATAGTCAAATCGAAAGAAATTGACAGATTTACGGAAGTTTATTTAAAGTTGAGCAGAATCTTTCGGGTGCAGTTTTTTTACTCTTTTATACCAAACGGGAACTGTCACTATCAATCATTACAACTAACCATAGAGTAGACGATGGCATGTAGTAGAATTACCACTGTCGTGCAGTTTGAATGTTTTTCGCCAAAAAAAAATAACAAAGCTAACCCCTTTACAAATTTGTTAATTTAGGGTCCGTTCTCAAAATCAACATTTTCTTCAAAATTATTAACAAGGGACTCCTACATTGACAAAATAACCAATTTATTGTCAAATCGAGGAAAGAAAAAAGAAAATTGGACAGATTTTACAGAAGTTTATGTAACTTTGAGCAGAATCTCGGGTGCAGTTTTTTTACTCTTTATGAACCAAAACGGGAATGTCACTATCAATCATTACAACTAACCATAGAGTAGATGTGCCGGCAGTAGTAGAATGCCCTGTCGTGCCAGTTGATGTTTTCGCCCCAAAAAAAATCACCAAAGGCTAACCCCTTTACAAATTTTTAATTAAGGGTCCGTATCAAAATCAACATTTCTTCAAAAATTATCAACAAGGGAGTCCTCCCATTGACAAATAACCATTTATTGTCAAATCGGAAAGAATTGACAAGATTTACGGAGTGTATTTAACTTTGAGCAGAATCTTCGGGGTGCAGTTTTTTTCACTCTTTTAGAAACAAAACCGGGAACTGTCACTATCAATCATTACAAAAAATAAAAACCATAGAGTAGACGTGGGCAGTAGTAGAATTGCCCTGTCGTGCAGTTGATGTTTTCGCCAAAAAAATTCACAAAGCCTAAACCCCTTTACAAATTTTGTAATTTAGGGTCCGTCCTCAAAATTCAACATAATCTTCAAAATTATTAAAAAGGGAGTCCTCCCATTGACAACTAACCAATTATTGTTCAAATCGTGGGAAAGAAAATTGACAGATTTACAGAAGTTATTTAACTTGAGCAGAATCTTCGGTGTGCAGGTGTTTTTTTACCTTTATGAACCAAAACGGGAACTGTCACTATCAATCTACAACTAACCATAGAGTAGATGTGGGCAGTACTAGAATTGCCCTGTCGTGCAGTTGATGTTTTCGCCAAAAAATCACAAAGGCTAACCCCTTTTACAAATTTGGTAATTTAGGTTCCGTCTCAAAATCAACATTTTCTTCAAAATTATAACAAGGGATTCCTCCCATTGACAAATCACAAATTTATAGTCAAATCGGAAAGAAATGGAAAGATGTACGGAAGTTTTATTTACAATTTGAGCAGAATCGTCGGGTTGCGTTTTTTTACTCTTTAAGAACAAAAACGGGAAAACTGTCAACTATCAATCATTACAACATAACCATAGAGTGGAGGGGCAGTAGTAGAATTGCCCTGTCGTGCAGTGATGTTTTCGCCAAAAAAATCACAAACAAAAGGCTATCCACTTTACAAATTTGTTAATTAGGGTCCGTTCCAAAATCCACATTTCTGCAAAATTATTAACAAGGGATTCCTCCCATTGACAGGAAAACCACTTCCTTGTCAAATCGAACAGAAATTGACAGATTTACGGAAGTTTATTTTTTTAACTTTGAGCAGAATCTTCCCGGGACGGTGCAGTTTTTTTACTCTTTTATTGAACCAAAACGGGAAACTGTCACTTATCAATCATCACAAACTAAACCATAGAGTAGACGTGGGCAGTAGTAGAATTTACCCTGTGTGCAGTTGATGTTTTCGCCAAAAAAAATACAAAGGCTAACCCCGTTTACAAATTTGTTAATTTAGGGTCCGTCTCAAAATCAAATATTTTTCTTCAAATTATAACAAAAAAGGAGTCCCCCCATTGACAAATAACAATTTATTGTCAAATCGGAAAGAAATGGCAGATTTACGGAAGTTTATTTAACCTTGAGCAGAATTTCGGGTGCAGTTTTTTTACGTCTTTTATGAACCAAAACGGGGGAAACTGTCACTATCAATTCATTACAAACTGACCATAGAGTAGTACGGGGGCAGTAGTAGAATTGCCCTGTCTTTGCAGGTGATGTTTTCCCCAAAAAATTCAAAAGGCTATCCCCTTTACAAATTTGTTATTAGGTCCGTCGTAAACTAATATTTCTTCAAAAAATTATTACAAGGGATTCCCCCATGACAAAAAACCAATCATTGTCAAATCGAAACAGAAAAATTGACAGATTTACGGAACTTTATTTACACTTTGAGCAGAATTTCGGGTGCAGTTTTTTTACTCTTTTATGACCAAAAACGGAACTGAACTAATCAATCATTACAAAAACTAACCATAGAGAAGACGTGGGCAGAAGTAGAATTGCTCTGTCGTGCAGTTGAGTTTTCGCCAAAAAAAAAATCACAAAGGCTAACCCCTTTACAAATGGTAATTAGGGTCCGTCTCAAAATCAACAGTTTCTTCAAAATTATTAACAAGGGATTCCTTCCATTGACAAAAAACCAATTCATTGTCAATCGAACAGCAATTGACAGATTTACGAAGTTTATTTAACTTGAGCAGGAATCTTCGGGTTTGCAGTTTTTTTACTCTTTTTATGAACAAAACGGGAACTGCACTATCAATCATTACGAAACTAACCATAGAGTAGACGTGGCAGTAGTAGTATTACCCGTCGTGCAGTTGATGTTTTCGCCAAAAAAAATCCAAAGGCTAAACCCCTTTACAAATTTTTTTAATTTAGGGCCGTTCTCAAAACAACATTTTCTTCAAAATTATTAACAAGGAGTCCTCCCATTGACAAATAACCTAATTTATGTGTCAAATCGGAAAGAAATTGACATATTTACAGAAAGGTTATTTAACTTTGAGCAGAATCTTTCGGGTTGCAGTTTTTTTACTCTTTATGAACCCAAAACGGGGAACTGTCACTATCAATCATTACAACTAACCATAGAGCGATTTGGGCAGTAGTAGAAATGCCTGTCGGGCAGTTGAGTTTCGCTCCCCTCTCTCTCCCCTCTCCAAAAAAATCACAAGGCTAACCCCTTTCCCAAATTTGTTAATTTAGGGTCCGTCTCAAAATCAAACATTTTCTTCAAAATTATTAACAAGGGAGTCCCCCATTGAAAAATAAACCAATTTTATTGTCAAAATCGGAACAGAAATTGACAGATTTACGGGAAGTTTATTTAAACTTTGAGGCAGAATCTTCGGGTGCAGTTTTTTTTACTCTTGTATGAACCAAAACGGAACTGTCACTATCAATCATTACAACTACATGAGTAGAAGTGGGCAGGTAGTAGAATTGCCCTGTCGTGCAGGGATGTTGTCCCCAAAAAAATCACAAAGGCTATCCCCTTTACAAATTTGTTAATTTAGTGTCCGTCTTTTAAAATAATATTTTCTTCAAAATATTAACAAGGGATTCCTCCCCATTGACAAATCACCAATTTATATAGTCAAATGGAAAGAAATTGACAGATTTACGGAAAGTTTATTTAACTTTGAGCAGAATCTTCGGGTTGCAGTTTTTTTTACTCTTTTAAGCGACACCAAAACGGGAACTGTCACTATCAATCATTACAACTAACCATAGAGTAGAAGTGGCAGAGTAAGAGTTAGTAGTAGAATGCCCTGTCGTGCAGTTGATGTTTTTCGCCAAAAAAATCACAAAGTCTATCCCCTTACAATTTGTTAATTTAGGGTCCGTCTCAAACATCACATTTTTCTTCAAAAATTACTAACAAGGGATTCCTACCCATTGACGAAAACCAATTCATTGTCAAATCGAACAGAAATGACAGATTTACGGAAGTTTATGTAACTTTGAGCAGAATCTTCGGGTTGCGTTTTTTTACTCTTTTATCGAACAAACCGGGAACTGTCATATCAATCATTACAACTAACATAGAGTAGACGTGGGCAGTAGAGAAATTAAACTGTCGTGCCAAGTTGAGTTTTCGCCAAAAAAAATCACAAAGGCTAACCCCTTACAAATTTGTTAATTTAGGGTCCGTCAAAATCAACATATTTCTTCAAAATTATTAAACAAGGGAGTCCCCCCATTGACAAATAAACAAATTTATTGTCAAATCGGAAAGAAATTGACCAGATTTACGGAAAAAGTTTATTTAACCTTCGAGCAGAAATCTGGGTGCAGTTTTTTTTATCTTTTATGAACCCAAAAGGGAACTGACTATCAATCATTAAAAACGGACTTCATAGAGTAGACGTGGGCAGTAGTAGAATTGCCCTGTGTGAGTTGATGTTTTCCCCAAAAAAATTCACAAAGGCTATCCCCTTTACAAATTTGTTAATTTAGGGTCCGTCTTCTTAAAATCACAACATGTTCTCAAAAATGTGTTAACAAGGGATTCCTCCCATGACAAAAAACCAATTCATTGTTCAAATCGAACAGAAATTGACAGATTACGGAACTTTATTCAACTTTGAGGAGAATATTCGGAAGTGCAGTTTTTTTACTCTTTATGAACCAAAACGGAATGTCACTACAATCATTACAACTAACCCATAGAGGAAGACGTGGGAAGAAGTAGAATTGTTACTCTGTCGTTTGCAGTTGATGTTTTCGCAAAAAACAATCACAAAGTTAACCCCTTTACACATTTGTTAATTTAGGGTCCGTCTCAACATCAACATTTTCTTCAAAATTATGTAACAAGGGAATTCCTCCCATGACAAAAAAAACCAATTCATTGTCAAAATCGAACAGAAATTGACCAGATTTACGGAAGTTTATATTTAACTTTGAGCAGACATCTTCGGGTGCAGTTTTTTTAATCTTTTATGAACCAAAAACTGGGAACTGTTCACTATCAATCATTACAAACTAACCATAGATAGACGTGGGCAGTTAGTAGTATTACCCTGTCGTGCAGTTGAGTTTTCGCCAAAAAAATCACAAAGGCTAACCCCTTAACAAATTTTTTAATTTAGGGTCCGTCTCAAACTCAACATTTCTTCAAAATTATTAACAAGGAGTCCTCCCATTGACAAAAACAATTTATGTCAAATCTCCAGAAATTGACATATTTACAGAAGTTATTTACTTTGAGCAGAATCTTCGGGTTGCAGTTTTTTACTCTTTTTATGAACCAAACGGGAACTGTCACTATCAATCATTTTACAACTAACCATAGAGTAGCTGTGGGGCAGTAGTTAGTAAGTAGTAGAAATGACCTGTAGTGCAGTTGTGTTTTTTCGCCAAAAATCACAAAGGCTAACCCCTTTCCAAATTGTAATTTAGGGGTCCGTCTCAAAATCAAATTTTCTTCAAAATATTAACAAGGAGGCCCCCCCATTGACAAATAACCCAATTTTATTGTTCAAATCGGAAAGAAATTGACAGATTTACGGAAGTTTATTAACTTTGAGCAGAATCTTCGGGTCAGTTTTTTTACTCCTTAAGAACCAAAACGGGAAACTGTCACTATCAATCATTTACAACTGACCATAGAGTAGAGTGGGGCACGTAGTAGAATTGCCCTGTGTGCAGTGATGTTTCCCAAAAATTCACAAAAGGCTATCCCCTTTACCAAATTTGTAATTTAGGGTCACCGTCTTAAAAATCAATTATTTTCTTCAAAATTATTAAACAAGGGATTCCTCCCATTGACAAATACACCAATTTATCAGTCAAATCGGAAAGGAAATTGACAGATTTACGGAAGTTTATTTAACTTGAGCAGAATCTTCGGGTCCAGTTTTTTTACTCTTTTAGAAACCACAACGGGAAACTGTCACCTATCAATCATCTACAACTAACAATAGAGGTAGACGTGGGCCAGTAGTAGAATTGCCCTGTCGTGCATGGTGGTGATGTTTTCGCCCAAAAAAATCACAAAGGCTATCCCCTTTAACAAAATTTGTTTATTAGGGTCCGTCTCCAAATCAACATTTTCTTCCAAAATATAACAAGCGGATTCACCCCATTGACAAAATAACCAATTTATTGTCAAATCGGAAAGAAATTGACAGATTTACGGAAGTTTATTTACCTGAGCAGGAATCTTCGTCCGTATAGGTGCCGTTTTTTTACTCTTTATGAACCAAAAACGGGAACTGTCACTATCAATCATTACAAACTGACCAAGAGTCGAGTGGGCAGTAGTAGCAATTGCCATGTGGTGCAGTTGATGTTTTCCCAAAAATTCACAAAAGGCTATCCCCTTACAATTGGTTAATTTAGGGTCGTCTTAAAATCAATATTTTCTTCAAAAATTATAACAAGGGATTCCTCCCATTGTGGACAAAAAAACCAATTCATTGTCCAAATCGAACGAAATTGACAGATTACGGAACTTTATTTAATTTGAGCAGAATATTTGGGATGCAGTTTTTTTACTCTTTTATGAACCAAAACGCGGAAAACTGTCACTAATCAATCATTACAAACTAACAAGAGAAGACGTGGCAGAAGTAGAATTGCTCTGCGCGTGCAGTTGATGTTGTCCCCCCTTTTTCTTTTTTTTTTTTTTTGTTTTTTTGTTTTTCTTTTTTAGCCCAAAAAAAAATCACAAAGGCTAACCCCTTTACAAATTTGTTAATTTAGGGTCCGTCTCAAAATCAACATTTTCTTCAAAATTATTAACAAGGATTCCTCCATTGACAAAAAAACCAATTCATTGTCAAATTGAACAGAAAATTGACAGATTACGGAAGTTTATTTAACTTTGAGCAGAATCTTCGGGTGTTGCAGTTTTTTTACTCTTTTATGAACCAAAACGGGAACTGTCACTATCAATCATTACAACTAACCATAGAGTAGAAGTGGGCAGTAGTAGTATTACCCTGTCGTGCAGTTGTGATGTTTTCGCCAAAAAAATCACAAAGGCTAACCCCTTAAACAAATGTTTTAATTTAGGGTCCGTCCTCAAAAATCAACATTTTCTTCAAAATTATTAACAAGGAGTCCTCCCATTGACAACTAACCAATTTAGTGTTCAAATCGGGAAAGAAATTGACATATTTACAGAAGTTTATTGTAACTTTTGAGCAGAAATCTTCGGGTGCAGTTTTTTACTTTTTATGAACCAAAACGGGAACTGTCACTATCAATCATTACAACTAACCATAGAGTGATGTGGCAGAGAGAAATGCCCTGTCGTGCAGTTGATCTTTTGCCCAAAAAAATCACAAAGCTAACCCCTTTCCCCAAATTTGTAATTTGGGTCCCGTCTCAAAATCAAATTTCTTCAAAATTATTTAACAAGGGAGTCCCCCATTGACAAATAACCAATTATTGTCGAATCGGAAAGAAATTGAAAGATTTACGGAAGTTTTATTTAAATTTGAGCCAGAATCTTGGGTGCAGTTTTTTTACTCTTTTATGAACCAAAAAACGGGAACTGTCACTATCAACATTACAATGACCATAGAGTAGACGTGGGCAGTAGTAGAATTGCACCTGTCGTGCAGTGATGTTTTCCCCAAAAAAATTCACAAAGGCTATCCCCTTTACAAAATTTGTTAATTTAGGAGGTCCGTCTTTAAAATCAATATTTTCTTCAAAATATTAACAACGGGATTTTCCTCCTATTGACAAAAAAACAAGTTTCATTGTTCAAATCGAACAGAAATTGACAGATTTACGGAACTTTATTTAAACTTTGAGTCAGAAATATTCGGGGCAAGTTTTTTTTACTCTTTTATGAACCAAAAAACGGGAACTGGTCACTATCAATCATTACAAACTAACCATAGAGAAGACGTGGGGCAGAAGTAGATTGCTCTGTTCGCTGCAGTTGATGTTTTCGCCAAAAAATCACAAAGGCAACCCCTTTGACAAATTTGTTAATTTAGGGTCCGTCTCAAAATCAACATTTTCTTCAAAATTATTAACAAGGGATCTCCTGCCCATTGACAAAAAACCAATTCATTGTTCAAAATCGAACAGAAATTGACAGATTTAGGAAGTTTATTTACACTTGGAGCAGAATCTTCGGGTGCAGTTTTTTTACTCTTTTATGAACAAAACGGGAACTGTCACTATCAATCATTACAACTAACCATAGTAGTAGAGTGGCAGTAGTAGAATTTACCCTGTCCGTGCAGTTGATGTTTCGCCAAAAAATCACAAAGCTAACCCCTTTACAAATTTGTTAATTAGGGTTTGTGGGGGACTCTATTACATATTTTAAAGTGACACCGACTGACATTCGGCCAGGTAGCAATCTGCTGGTATTGTATTATGGTACCTAGTTTTTATTTATAGTGTCAAGGCGCCTAGAGAGGGCGTCAGCTGCCGGAGTGGGTGATAGGGAATAGTAAACAAAAGAAGGTTGTTGTGGTGGATGGTTTGATGGGTGGTAAAAGATCATCTGCTTTACGTTGCATTTAAGGGTTTATAAATAGTGTTTTCACATTACTTCTATCATTTTATTCCTGGTTAATTATTAGCAACATTTAATTTGTTCTCCGGGCCGTGATAGTGAATATCGTATTTTTGTGTTAGGTGCTTCTACCTCCCTTGCGGAATTTGTGTTTGTGAGCTATTTACCCTATCCTCGTTATCCTCTGTGCAATGGAACAACTCCTAGCAAGGAAACGTGTTTAACGTGTAATGTAACGCGACTTGAAAAATGCCACCAACATACGTGCAGAATAGTGAAGTTATCTGAATCACCAATTCATAAAGGAACGAGTGCATCAACTTTCAAACGGAAAGTGTACAGCCACTTCACGCCGCAGTGCTGCGTCGGAAGATGATGCAGTATTCGAGCAGTATGAGACTGAGATTAGCGACGTGTTTCACAGGTTGGTGACAAGAAGGACTAGATTATTGGACCTAGGAACGATGACGGAGGGCGCTACGTCGACCACGCTCACCGATGGTAGACCTTAGATCAGTGAGTGATGTAAGTTGCCTAAGCTACGATGCCGACGTTTGATGGCACCTGCAAGCATTGGTCGTCATTTAAGGATCTATTTGATGGCTGCAGTACACAAGAATTGTCATCTTTCAGAGTGAGAAACTACAATACCTCAAGGGGGAGGTCACTTCATGGTGGAGGCCGCCCGCCATCTCTACTCGGCAAGCCCTAGTGACCAATGAGAATTACATTGAAGCATGGGGAATTGCTAATTTCAACGCATACAAAACAAGCGTTTGGGGAATATTATAAATTCCATTTTAAAACGCATGTTTTCTCAGCCTAGTAATTCAGCATGAGTCTGCAAGCGAGCTGCGCAAGCTTATATGATTACCACATTGGAGTGCACGCGGTCCTTGAACGGTGCTGGATGAACCGGTTGATCAATGGGGTTCAGTCTTGGTGTTCCACACTACTGAGAAGTTGGACGGCGAGTCAAGGCGCCAATGGGAGTTGGTCGCTGACCACCAAGGAGCCACCAAAGTTTTCAGCCAATTGGAAAGTTTCGTAGAACATCGTGTCGAGCCTCGCTGCTGCTGGTGTAGTACCCCTAAGATCAAGGGTTCTACAACAAGACAGCACGGAAATTTTAGTGGACAGAGACAGACTTCCTCACACCACAGTATGTCCCAGCAAGTTCAGCCATGCATAAAGTATGTGAAGGTAACCATTTGCTGCAGTAAATGTTTTCTGACTGTCATAAATGCAACTGTAATCCGACCGGCATTCTTTGTGAAAAGGCAATCTTTATGCTTTAATTGCATGGCGACAGGTCATTGTCGAGAGACTGTTAATTCAGCAAAATGGTCAGTTTGTCACAACGTCATCATAAATTATACATTTTATGATCCGAGTCCTCCAAGTAGCCAACAGATGGTGGTTGCCCTCTACTGAGCATAGTTTCATTCCCATTAATTCAATCGGAATCCTTTTCCTCCCGGTGCTATTATCAACTGCTATTCATCAATGTGCGAGATGTAAAACAAGGTGTATCGTTAGGCCATTACGAGCCATGTTGGATTCTGCGTCTGAAGGCTACCTTTGTCACAGGGAAAACTGTGTACAGAAAAGAACTCGGCCTACGAGTTACCAGTCGGACCCAGGTACGTGTGTCGGTGGCTTCAGCAGTGTCGCAAGTGTCAAGGCAGGGTTGGAACTGAACTTCACTCAGCACTTAACAATGGGAGACCTTTTGTGTGAAGGCCTATGGATTCTGCCAAAGTGACAGGTACTTTACCGAGAAGTCAGGTCAAGAAGGATAGTAGTTGGGCAAATCTCAATGGTTTAAGTCTGGCAGACCCAACATACAATGTGCCCGGATGTGTTAAGAGTTCTCTTAGGAGCTGACGTGTACCAAGGCTCCTGCGCTCTGGGCCGTTGCTCCGGAAACAGTGGCTCGCCTATCGCTCTGGAAACAGCTCTCGGATGGGTACTGTCAGGCCCATCAATGCATTTTGGGCCGAGGTCAATAGTAACAAACACGGCATGTTAAATATGCAGACGTGGACAAATAAACTGCAAAGGTTCTGGGGAATAGAGGACAGGATTACCGACAGCAAATTTACTTACTCCAGAAAGAAAAAGTTATGTGAGCTTCACTTCGAAAAGTCTTACTCGAGAGAGATGAGCTCAGGAAGATTTGTATAAGCTTCCATCTTCGGGAGAACAGTCCAAACTTGGGCTATCTCGTAATGAAAGCAATTCACGACTCACATCTCTGAGCCGACGTTTAGAAACACCAACCTGATAAGAGACGACAATAGACGAGTTTATGGCAGAATACTTGTCACTGGTCACATGCGCGCCTGTTCTACAGATCAACTAACCAAGCCGCGACGAGGTGTATTATATACCTCATCATCCAATCATGAAGGAGAGGCAGTACCACCACAAATTGAGGGTTGGTATTGATGCTTCGGCAAGACTTTCTCAGGGACATTCATTAAATGACAAATCATGCGTTTCGGACCCAAGCTCAAGACGACATCGTGCCTATACTGATATCGATTCCGAAAACACATCATTCCTCTTGTTGCTGACATTGCCAAAATGTACGCCAAATTCAGGATTGATCAATCAGAGCCGACTATCAAAGAGATCGTGTGGAGGACGAAGCCAGTTGATCCAATTCAAGAGTTCGACTGTTGACAGGGTCACTTACGGTGAGAGCTGTGCACCCTTCCTTGCCATAAAGGTGCCTTCAACAATTAGCCCTGGATGAAAAAAACAGTTCCTTTCCTAAGGCGGATTCTGTTGTGCTAAAGGACTTTTTATGTCCCCCCCGATGACCTGATGTCAGGAGCTGAACAGCATTGCCGAGGCAATTGAATTGCAAGGTCAACTAATCCATGTTAACGGAAGAAGGGTGGCTTGAACTCCGTAAATGGGTGGCAAGTGCACCTGCTGTACTGGAAGCAGTACCAGAACCAATGCGAGAGCTAACGTTGCCCTCGAGCATAGCATGAGGGAAAGTCTGTGAATGAAAACGCTGGGTCTTAATGGCACCCCGGCAACTGGACCAGTAGTTTTCGTTTCGTGTGAAAACAACCTCGAGGCAGAAAGTCAATCACAAAGCGCCACGTTGCTCTCTGAACTTGCCAAGGTGTTCGACCCCCTTAGGTGGCTATCGCCAGTCATAATCACAGCCAAACTTTCTCCTCCAATCATTGTGGCGACTTAACTTAGGATGGGATGATGCCCTTCCAGATGTCATCTGCAACGGAATGGAGGAAGTATTGTCAAGAGCTGGCTGTGTATAGAAGAAATTAGAATCGACAGATGCATTCTGCACATCAACCAACAACGCTTCATAGTTGGTTCTGTGACTGCATATGAAGTAGCTTATGGGGCGTAGTGGTCTTTATGGTGATTACAAGAACTCGTTCATCCTAGCCAATGGCGTCATGTGATAAGGCAGTGACAACCATGCAGTGATGTGCTTAGCGATGGTTTGACCCTGCTGCCTTGCTGAAATCAGTCATGTGGTGGAACAGGGCCCATGCTGGTTCGAGAAACAGTTGTACCCACTCCAGTGGAGAACCTCCAGAACCAGCAGACAATGCAAAGCGAGAGAAGACAGTTGTGACGAGTAACACACAAGGCTCGATGTCGCACTGCTAGACAATTGGTCTTCTCTTTCAAACTTCAACGTGTGACACGTGGTGCATGCGCTTCATTTCAAATTGCAGACTTGCTATGACAGGCGTTTACGGCAATCCTCGTTGACAGCAGTTGAATGTAACAATGCCATGTTCGTTGGGTGACCATCTTCCAGGATGGAAGCATTCAGCACAGAAATTCTATCCTAAAGAAAGGAACAATCGCTACCACGAAGGAGTTAGACTGTTACCTCTGACCCGTTCATCGACGAAAACAGTGTACTTAGGGTTGGCGGCCGCCTTTCAAAAATTGCTCAGGCGAGTGAAGAACAGGAAGCATCCTGCACTACACTTCGCATCATAATACGACTGACAGAGTTGATTGGATACATGAGCATGTAAAGCACCTCCATGCCGGGTCAACAGTTGGTGCAAACAATTCTGCAGCAACGCTTTTGGGTCATGCGTGGTAGAGATCTAATTCGAGTCACATCAGGAAATGCATAAGATGTCATCGACAGCGAAATACAACTTCCAACCAACTGAGGGTCAACTCCAGCAGCACGAGTACGTCCTGCTTCGTCCCTTTCTACATTGTGGTGTGGACCTATGCCGGCCCGTTCCTTCGCGGAACATGAAGGGAAGAAGTCGAGTAACCTAAAGGGATATGTCGCCCTATTCGTATGCTGTGCTTACAAAAGGCTAATCCATTCTGGAGTTAGTGGAGCGGACTTGGCTACATCAGCCTTCATGCAGCCCTTAGGCGCTTCGTGTCTCGTCGTGGGAGGCAATGACATCATACAGTGATCTGTGGTACAAAAACTTCGTGGGAGATGCTCGAGAAACTTCTGAGAAGTTCTTCAAAAAACTCATCAGAACTTCGGACCATCAAGATGCAGTATGAAACGACAACTAGCGATCAAGGTAACCACGTGGCATTTTAATCCCCCTGCTGCCCCCACCAAGGAGGGCTTTGGGAAGGCGGGTGTAAAGTCCGATTGAAAATACCATCTGCGGAGATTGTTGGGCAGCACCACTCTGACCTTCGAAGGAGATGTCACCTCCCTGACACAAATTGAAGCCTAGCCTCAATTTCCCGTCCCTGACTGCCATTTCCAACGTATCCCAATGATCCTCTGTCTTAACACCCGGCCACTTCCTGACTGGAGACTTCTACTAGCGTTCCCGAACCTGACTTGACAAACTCAAGGTTAACCGGCTTTCAAGATGGCAACTCACCCCCGCTCCAACAGACGACTCAACACTTCTGGTCGTTGGTCCTCGGAGTAACCTATCTCGGCTCCAACAACGACCCCAAGTGGTGGGCCACGCAAGCAACATCCAGCCTGGCGCCCATGGTGCTTCTCAAGACGAAAAAGGTTCCTCCGCCTTCAGTGGAAAACTGGCAGAGTCTTGAGTAATACCCATCGGTTCTGACAGGTCTGGTGAGGTCCCGGCAACAGTTAAATAACATCCAGTGGAGTTGCTGCATAGACCCTATTGTGAAACTATCACTGCTTACCTTTTGATGGAAATTAACTTCATGTGTATCTTAAGTTTTGGGTAATCTGCCTCGCTCATTGTGGGTTTGTTTCTTATTGAAATCTATGTTTCAAGGCGGGCGGAATGTTGCGGAACTCTATTACATATTTAAAAGTGACACCGACTGACATTCGGCCAGTAGCCATCGCTGGTATTTTCTTATTGGTACCTAGTTTTTATTCTAGTGTCAAGGCTGCCTAGATGAGGGCGTCAGCTGCCGGAGTGGTTGCTAGGGATAGTAAACAAAAGAGGTGTGTTGTGGGATTGGTTTGATGGGTGTAAAAGATCCTCTTTGCTTTACGTTGCTTTAGTGTATTAATAAATAGTGTTTTTCAACTACTTATGATCATTTTATTCCCATGGTTAATTATTAGCAACATCAGGGTCCGCCCCCCCATCTCAAAATTCAACATTTTCTTCAAAATTATTAACAAGGGAGTCCTTCCATATGACAAATAACCAATTTATTGTCAAATCGGAAAGAAATTGACAGGATTTTAAGAAGTTATTTAACTTTGAGCAGGAATCTGCGGGTTGCAGTTTTTACTCGTTATGAACCAAAACGGGAAACTGCACTATCAATCATTACAAACTTACCATAGAGTAGATGTGGGCAGTAGTAGAATGCCCTGTCGTGCAGTTGATGTTTTCGCCCAAAAAATCACAAGGCCTTTCCAAATTGTTAATGTAGGGTTCGTCTCAAAACAACATTTTCTTCAAAATTATGGAACAAGGGGGGTCCTTCCATTGACAAATCAACCAATTTATTGTCAAATCGGAAAGAAATTGACAGATTTCACGTAAGTTTTATTTAACTTTGAGCAGAATCTGCGGGTGCGGTTTTTTTACACTTTTACGAACCAAAAAACGGGAACTGTCACTATCAACATTACAACTAACCATAGAGTAGACGTGGGCCGTAGTAGAATTGCCTGTTCGTGAAGTTGATGTTTTCGCCAAAAATTCACAAAGGCCAACCCCTTTACAAATTTTAATTTAGGAGTCCGTCTCAAAATCAACATTTTCTTCAAAATTATTAACAAGGGAGTCCTCCCATTGACAAATAACCAATTTATGTCAAATCGGAAGAAATTGACAGATGTACGGAAGTTTATTTAACTTTGAGCGAATCTTCGGGTGCAGTTTTTTACACTTTTACGAACCAAAACGGAAACTGTCACTATCAATCATTACAACTAACCATAGAGTAGACGTGGGCAGTAGTAGAATTGCCCTGTCGCGCAGTTGATGTTTTCGCCAAAAAAATAACAAGGCCAACCCCCTTTACAAATTGTTAATTAGGGCCGTCTCAAAATCAACATTTTCTTCCCCCAAAATTATTAACAAGGGAGTCCTCCCATTGACAAATAACCAAATTTATTGTCAAATCGTGAAAAGAAATGACAGATTTACAGACATTTTATCTTAACTTTGAGCAGAATCTTCGGGTGACAGTTTTTTTACTCTTTTATGAACCCCAAAACGGGAACTGTCACTATCATATTACAACTTACCAGAGAGTAGATGTCGGGCATTGGTTAGAGAAATGCCCTGGTCGTGCAGTGATGTTTTCGCCCAAAATCACAAAGGCTTAACCCCTTTCCAAAATTTGTTAATTTAGGGTTCCGTTCTCAAAATCAACATTTTCTCAAAATTATTAACCAAGGGAGTCTCCTATGACAAATAACCAATTTCTGTCAAATCCGGAAAGAAATGACAGATTTACGGAAAGTTGATTTAACCTTGAGCAGAATCTTCGGGTGCAGTTTTTTACTCTTGTATGAACCAAAAACGGGAACGTCACATCAATCATATACAACAACCATAGAGTAGACGTGGGCAGTAGTAGTGAATTGCCCTGTCGTGCAGTTGAGTTTTCGCCAAAAAATCAACCAAAGGCCAACCCTTACAATTTGTTAATTTAGGGTCCGTCTCAAAATCAACATTTTCTTCAAAATATTAACAAGGGATTCCTTCCATTGACAAATAACAATTTATTGTCAAATCGGAAAGAAATTGACAGATTACAGAAGTTTATTTAACCTTTGACAGAATCTTGCGGGTGCAGTTTTTACTCTTTTAGAACCAAAACGGGAACTGTCACTAGCAATCATCTACAATAACCATAGAAAATGATGTGGGCAGTAGTAGAAATGACCTGTCGTGCAGTTGATGTTTTGCCAAAAAAAATCACAAAGGCTAACCCCTTTACAAATTTGTTATTTAGGGTCAGTTCAAAATCAACATTTTCTTCAAAATTAGTAACCAAGGGAGACCTCCCATTGACAAAATCACCAGTTATAGTCAAATCGAAAGAATAAATGACAGAATTTACGGAAGTTTATTTAACTTTTAGCAGAATTTCGGGTGCCCCCCTCCCCCCTCTCTCCCCAGTTTTTTTACTCTTTTAGAACCAAAACGGGAACTGTCACTATATCAACATTAAAACTAACCATAGAGTAGACGTGGGCAAGTAGTAGAATTACCCTGTCGTGCAGTTGATGTTTTCGCAAAAAAAAATCAACCAAAGGCTAACCCCTTTACAAATTTGTTAATTTAGGGTCCGTCTTCAAAATCAACATTCTTCAAAATTATAACAAGGGAGTCCCCCCATTGACAAATTAACCAATTATTGTCAAATCGGAAAGAAATTGACAGATTTACGGAAGTTTATTAACTTTGAGCAGAAATCTTCCGGGTTGCAGTTTTTTTGTTACTCTTTTTTGAAACCAAAACGGGAACTGTCACTATCAATTCATTACAACTGGAACCATAGAGTAGACGTGCGGCCAAGTAGTAGAAATGCCCTGTAGTGCAGTTGATGTTTTCCCAAAAATTCACAAAGGCTATCCCTTTGCAAATTTGTTAATTTAGGGTCATGTCTTAAAATCAATATTTTCTTCAAACATTATTTTACAAAGGGGATTCCTCCTTCATTGTGACAAAAAACAATTCATTGTCAAATCGCAACAGAAATGACAGATTTCGGAAGTTATTTAACTTTGAGCAGATCTTAGGGTGCAGTTTTTTTACTCTTTTATGAACCAAAAACGGGACTGTCAATATAACAGTAAACTAACCATAGAGTAGACGTGGGCAGTAGGAGAATTACCCTGTCGTGCAGGGGGGTTGATGTTTTCGCCAAAAAAATCACAAAAGGCTAACCCCTTTTACAAATTGGTTATTTAGGGTCCGTCTCAAAATCAACATTTTTCTTCCAAATATTAACAAGGGAGTCCTCCCAATTGACAAATAAACCAATTTATTGTTCAATCGGAAAGATATTGACAGATTTACAGAAGTTATTGAACTTTGAGGCGAATCTTCGGGTGCAGTTTTTTTTACTTTTTTTATGACCAAAACGGGGAATGTCACTTATCAATCATTACAACTAACCATAGAGTAGATGTGGGCAGTAGTAGAAAGACCTGTCGGGCAGTGATGTTTTCGCCCAAAAAATCACAAAGGCTAACCCCTTGCCAAATTGTTATTAGGGTCCGTCTCAAAATCAACATTTTTCAAAATTATTAAACAAGGGAGTCCTCCCATTGACAAATAACCAATTTATTGTCAAATCGGAAAGAAATTGACAGATTTACGGAAGTTTATTTAACTTGAGCAGAATCTTCGGGTGCAGGTTTTTTTACTTCTTTTATGAACAAAACGGGAACTGTCACTATCAATCATTACAACTAACCATAGCGTAGATTGGGCCAGTAGTAAGAAATGCCACTGTCGCTGCAGTGATGTTTTCGCCAAAAAAATCACTAAACGGCTAAACCCCTTTACAAATTTGTTAATTTAGGGTCCGTCTCAAAATCAACATTCTTCAAAATGATTAAACAAGGGAGTCCTTCCCATGACAAATCACCGATTTATAGTCAAATTGGCAAGAAATTGACAGATGGACGGGAAGTTATTAACTTTGAGCAGAATTTCGGGTGCAGTTTTTTACTCTTTTATGAACCAAAAAACGGGAACTGTCACTATCAATCATTAAACTAACCACTAGAGTAGGACGTGGGCAGTAGTAGAATTACCCTGTCGTGCAGTTGATGTTTTTGCCAAAAAAATCACAAAGGCTAACCCCTTTGTACACATTTGTTAATTTAGGGTCCGTCTCAAAATCAACATTTCTTCAAAATATTAACAAGGGAGTCCTCCCATGGACAAATAACCAATTTATTGTCAAATCGAAATAAATTTTGGAACAGATTTACGGAGTTTATTTAACTTTGAGGCAGAATCTTCGGGTGCAGATTTTTTTACTCTTTTATGAACCAAAACGGGAACTGTCACTATCAATATTACAACTAACCATCGAGTAGAGTGGGCAGTAGAGAATTACCCTGTCGTGCAGTTGATGTTTTTGCAAAAAAAATCACAAAGGCTAACCCCTTTACAAATTGTTAATTTAGGTTCCGTCTCAAAATCAACATTTTCTTCAAAATTATTAACAAAAGAATCTCCCATTGACAAATAACCAATTATTGTCCCAATCGGAAAGAAATTGACAGATTTACGAAGTTTATTTAACTTTGAGCAGATTCTTCGGCGGTGCAGTTTTTTTACTCTTTTATGAACCAACACGGGAAACTGTCACTATCAATCATTACAACTAAACCATAGAGTAGATGTGGTCAGTAGATAAATGCCCTGTTCGTGCAGTTGATGTTTCGCCAAAAAAATCACAAAAGGCTAACCCCTTTAACAACATTGTTATTTAGGGTCCGTATCTCAAAAATCACCATTTTCTTCAAAATTATTAACAAGGGAGTCCTCCCATTTGACAAATCACCCAAATTATAGTCAAATACGAGAAAGAAATTGATAGATTTACGGAAGGTTATTTAACTTTGAGACAGAATCTTCGGGTGCAGTTTTTTTACTCTTTTAAGAACCAAAACGGGAACTGTCACTATCAATCATTACAACTAACCATAGAGTAGAGTAGATGTTGGGCAGTAGTAGAATTGCCCTGTCTTGCAGTTGATGTGTTCGCCAAAAAAAAAATCACAAAGGCTATCCCCTTTACAAATTTGTTATTTTGGGTCCGTTTCAAAATCAACATTTTCTTCAAAATTATTAACCAATGGATTCCTCCCATTGACCAGAAAACAATTCATTGTCAAAATCGAACAGAAATGACAGAATTTACGGGAGTTTATTTAACTTTGAGCAGAATCGTCGGGTGCCAGTTTTTTACTTTTTATGAACCCAAAACGGGAACTGTCACTATCCATCATTACAACTAAACATAGAGTAGAAGTGGGCAGTAGTAGAATTACCTGTCGTTGCCAGTTGATGTTTTCGCCAAAAAAATCACAAAGGCTAACCCCTTTACCAAAATTTTGTTTAATTTGGGTCCGTCTCAAAATAACATATTTTCGTCAAAAATATTAACAAGGGAGTCCCCCATTGACAAAAAAACCAAATCATTGTCAAATCGAAACAGAAATGACAGATTTACGGAACTTTATTAACGTTGAGCAGAATATTCGGGTGCAGTTTTTTTACCTTTATGAACCAAAACGGCGACTGTCAATTATCATATTCAACTCAACCATAGAGAAGACGTGGGCAGAAGTAGAATTGCTCTGTCGATGCAGTTGATGTTTTCGCCAAAAAAATCACAAAGGCTAACCCTTTACAAATTTGTTAATTTAGAGTCCGTCTCAAAATTCCCATTTTCTTCAAAATTATTAACAAGGGATTCCTCCCAGTGACAAAAAAACCAATTCATTGTCAAATCGAACAGAAATTGACAGATTTTACGGAGTTTAATTTAAACTTTGAGCAGAATCTTCGGGATGCAGTTCCTTTTACTCTTTTATGAACCAAACGGGAACTGTCATATCAATTCATTACAAACTAACCATAGAGTAGACGTGGGCAAGTAGTAGTATACCCTGTCGTTGCAGTTGATGTTCTTCGCCAAAAAAATCACAAAGGCTAACCCTTACAAAACATTTGTTAATTTAGGGTCCGTCTCAAAATCAAACATTTCTTCAAAATTATTACAGGGAGTCCTCCGATTGACAAATAACCAATTTATTGTCAAATCGGACAGAAATGACAATATTTACAGAAGTTGATTTAACTTTGAGCAGATCTTGGGGTGCAGTAGTTTTTTTTACTCTTGTATGAACCAAAAACGCGGAACATCACTACAATCATTACAACTAACCATATTTTTTTGTTTTTTTTTTTTTTTTTTTTTTTGTTTTTTGAGTAGATTGTCGGGCAGTAGTAGAAATGCCCACCTGTCGTGCAGTTGAGGTTTTCGCCCAAAAAAATCACCAAAGGCTAACCCCCTTTCCAAATTTGTTTAATTTAGGCGTCCGTCTCAAAACAACAGTTTCTCAAATTATAACAAGGGATTCCCCCATTGCAAATAACAATTTTATTGTCAAATAGGAAAGAAATTGACAGATTTACGGAAGTTTATTTAACTTTGAGCCGAATCTTCGGGTGCAGTTTTTTTACTCTTTTATGAACAAAACGGGAACTGTCCACTATCAATCATTACAACTGACATAAAGTAGACTTGCAGTAGTAAGAAATTGCCTGTCGTGCAGTTGATGTTTTCCCCAAAAATTCACAAAAAAAGGCTATTCCCCTTTAAAAATTTGTAATTTAGGGTCCGTCTTAAAATCAAATATTTTCGCAAAATTATTAACAAGGGATTCCTCCCATTGACAAAAAAACAATTCATTGTCAAATCGAACAGAAAAGAAATGACATGATTTACGGAATCTTTATTTAACTGAGCGAATATTCGGGTGAGTTTTTTTTACTCTTTATGAACAAAACGGGAACTGTTCCCTATAATCATTACAAATAACCCCTAGAGGAAGACGTGGGCAGAAGTAGATTGCTCTGTCGTGCAGTTGTGTTTTCCGCCCACACCAAATCACAAAGGCGAACCCCTTTACAAATGTTAATTTAGGGTCCGTCTCAAAATCAACATTTTCTTCAAAATTATAAAAGGGATCCTCCCATTGACAAAAAACCAATTCATGTCAAATAGAACAGAAATTGACAGATTACGGAGTTTATTTAACTTTGAGGAGAATCTTCGGGTGCAGTTTTTTTTTACTCTTTATGAACCCAAAAACGGGAACTGATCCTATCAATCATACAAACCTAACCCATAGAGTGAGTGGGCAGTAGTAGAATTACCCTGTGGGCAGTTGATGTTCGCCAAAAAATCACAAAGGCTAACCCTTACAAATTGTTAATTTAGGGTTTGTTGGGACTCTATACATATTTCTAAGTGACCACGACTGGACATTTCGGCCATGGTAGCATCTGTGTATTTTCTTATGTTACCTAGTTTTTATTATAGTGTTCAAGGCTGGCCTAGTAGAGGGCGTCCCAGCTGCGGAGTGGTTGTAGGGATTAGTAAACAAAAGAAGTTGTTGTGGTGATTGGTTTGATGGGTAGTAAAAGATCATCTGCTTTACGTTGCGTTAAGTTGTTTAATAAATAGTGTTTCAACTTAGCTTATAATCATTTTATTCCCCTGCCTTAATTATTAGCAACAATTCATTTGGTCCTCCGGGCCGCGGATAGTGAATATCCGGTATTTTTGTGTTAGTTGCTTATACCTCCATTGGGAATTTGTGTGTTGTGAGCTTATTTACCTACTCCTCGTTTTATTCCTCTGCGCAATGGAACAACTCCTAAGCAAGGAAACGTGTTTAAAGTGTAAACTGTAACGCGACTTGAAAATGCCACCAACAACGTGCAGACTAGTGAGTTATCTGTAATCCACCATTCATAAAGAACGAGTGCATCAACTTTCAACGGAAAGTGACAGCCTACTTCACGCCGTCAGTGCTGCGTCGGAAGATGATGCAGTATTCGAGCAGTATGAGACTGAGATAGCGACGTGTTTCCACAGGTTGGTGACAATAAGGACTAGATTATTGGACCTAGGAACCGATGACGGAGGCGCTACGTCGACCACGTCCCACCGATGGTAGACCTAGATCCAGTGATGTAAGGTTGCCTAAGCTACAGATGCCGACGTTTGATGGCAACCTGCAAGCATGGTCGTCATTTAAGGATCTATTTGAGGCTGCAGTACACAAGAATTGTCATCTTTCCGGAGCTGAGAAACTACAATACCTCAAGGGGTCACTTCATGGTGAGGCCGCATCTCTACTCCGGTCAATCCCTGTGACCAATGCGAATTACATTGAAGCATGGGAATTGCTAATTTCACGCTATCAAAACAAGCGGGAAATTATAAATTCCATTTTAAAACGCATGTTTTCTCAGCCTAGTATTCAGCATGAGTCTGCAAGCGAGCTGCGCAAGCTTCTAGATACCACATTGGAGTGCACGCGGTCCTTGAAGGTGCTGGATGAACCTGTTGATCAATGGGTTCAGTCTTGGTGTTCCACACTACTGAGAAGTTGGACGGCGAGTCAAGGCGCCAATGGGAGTTGTCGCTGACCACCAAGGAGCCACCAAAAATTTCAGCAATTGGAAAGTTTCTTAGAACATCGTGCTCGAGCTCTCGCTGCTGCTGGTAGTACCCTAAGATCAAGGGTTCTACAACAGCAGCACGAAATTTAGTGGACAGAGACAGACTTCCTACACCACATATGTCCCAGCAAGTTCAGCCATGCATAAGTGTGAAGTAACATTTGCTGCATAAATGTTCTGACTTCATAAATGCAACTGTATCCGACGGCATTCTTTGTGAAAGGAATTCTTTATGCTTAATTGCTGCATCAGTCTTCGTCGAGGACTGTTTCCAAAATGTCACTTGTCACAAACGTTCATACATACTACATTTCATTGATTCCGAGTCCGGGAAGC
>JAMZAV010016104.1:0-11337 GCA_024449915.1 Sweltsa coloradensis | reverse complement strand
AGTTTTTTCCCCCCAAAAAATTTCATTGTCCGTGACAGGAAAATAGGGGGAAAGGAAGACAGCAGATTAAAAGCAGCAGAATAAATTTTTAAGAAGTTCTGAGCCTTAACAAAAATAGACAAGGTACGGAGCAAAACAAAAAGAAAAAAATAGGAGTGGAAATTTACGAAATAAAATGGGAAAAAAAAAGACCGATGGTATGGGCACGTACAAAAGAATGAAACAAGTAGAATACCAAGAAGAGAATTTAAAACACACATGGGGGGGATAAGAGATTTGGACGCCCAAAGATAGATGGGGGACCAAAAAAAAATGGAACTTTGAAGAAAGAGGAAAATATGGGGAAAGAATTAATGGAAAGACTCGGGGGAGATAGAAAGAAATGGAGAGAACTGGTAAAAATGCCTGTCATAGAAGCATCGAAGTAGATAGGGTGTTGAGCCTGGCTAGCAAACACTGAGAGTCCACAGCCCAAAAAATTTGGTGATACGTCACCCCCCGCCCTGACTTATTTTGGAACCGGGTGTTTGATTTTTATTACTTAAATTTTTAATTTTAGACGAGTGAGCGCAGCAAGTAGTCTTTCCTAACGCTACTCGATCGGGCCCTTGGGCCCCGGACCATTGTCTGTATGTTAAATGTCTATCTGTCCATCTGTTGTCTATTTTTCCGCTCATAGGGCCGAACGGCCAAATAGTTTGAGCTGAAATTTTAAACAAAATCCGTGACCATTAATTTGAACGCAAAACAAAATGGAATATCCGTTGTGATTTAAGCTCACAAGAAAAAAAAATTTTAAAAAATTTAAATCTAGATTGAAAATGTTTAAAATACCCATTAGAAAAATAAAAACACAGCCTTGAAAGTTTGCGTCAGTGAACCAAGCCCCAATGTTTATTTTTTGTTTTCATTATGCTGGCTTCGGGGATTCTGAAATGATGTGGAAATCGGGGAATACATTATAACTTCGTTTGGGGCTGGGGTTTATCTACAAGAAACGGGGCGACGTATTTTATCTCGCAAAAATCAGCTGGTAAGTATGGAAGATATAGTTCCCCCAAAAAAAGAATAGAGCTCTGGCAGCCCTTGTCGGGGCCCCCCATATTCTCTACGACCTTCCCCAAAGACGATGAAAAGGACAAAACGAACGGGAAAACAAAAACGAGACGACCAGGGCGAGAGAAACCCTCCCTTTTTTTCACCTTATCCATGGTATTTTGATCAGCCCAGCATGGGATTTTTCCTCCCTATATCTTTAGGCAAGATGGCGCTTTTTTGGGCCCAGGGTTGTCTTAATCAAAAATTAAACTAATTGGGGGCGGTGGGACTAGCCTTTTTCATAAAAAAAGACGGCGACAACGACAACATAAAAAGGTTGGGGCACCCCGAAACCAAAAAAAAATTCAAAAAAACTTAGCTGTTCCCTAGGCTAAATCTCTTTTTTTTTGGGGGGGTAAGGGGGGGGGGGGTGGGGGGGGGGATTTGGGGTTAAAGACGGTCAACCGTTTGGTCATAATGCACCCCTCTTTCCTTTTGGGGGGGGGGGAAGGGGGCCCAGTGGGCAAACCCGCACGGGTAAAGGGGGGGAAGGGGGATTTTTTCACGTCGTGGTCGTCATTGGCTTTGTCAGGTTCGTGTTGTCATTGTCACCTCGTCGGGGGGGGTCGTAAGGGAAGGGGGAGGGTCCCCGACGACGATTGCCGAGCTCGCCTCAAGTTTTTGGGGGGGTAAATAAATTTTCCCTTTATTTGGCTGATGTTTGCGAGGTGGACTTTTTTTTAATCGCCTTTTACGATTTCAGGCCATGCTCTGGGCCAATTTACCCCGGACCAAGACGGAATCGCTTTAATTTTTCATACATGGACGGGGGGAGGAAGTCCTGTTAAGGGGTCATACACCGGCCATTTATTTAGCTGGGGGTGCATGCTACATTTGCATTTTTAATTAGATAATTATATTGTGGTATAAATCATAGTGTTTTTAAGTTTAGTTTGTATAAGGGCACCTCAACTGTAAGGCAATAATGCGCCACTCTAGCCTATGATAGGCTAGGGAGGCCTATAGGTAGGGGGAAGAAAAGTAATGTTGGCGGGTACTCAACACATGGCTCTCTCACTCGTCTTACAACGACTTTGGCGTTTCCCTAGTTTAACTGTTGTTTATAACTAACTCCTTTAATATTTGGTTAATATATAGTGCATCTTGCTGACAATTGTTTGTGGCACACATCACTACTTGTTAGTTGTAAGTATACCGAGACACAGACTGTAAATACGGATTTCTAAAGTCCCGCCGCGTTGATGGATGAGCTTTTTATAGATTTTAGTTTGCGTGGGGATATCTTTACTTTTGCAAGTGCTTTGTTTTGTTACCTACGCATTGTAGGTGATTGTTGTCAAGTTTCTATTGTTCTTGTCAATTTGTATTATTTCCGGTAAAAAACTTATATTAAAAGCTTTATTTCTATGGATTCTGGCTAACTTTTTCAACTTTCTTTCAAAAAGGTACTACATCATCATCAAACCTTAATGTCCATGTATAATATGAACGTTGTAGCCCCGTTTGGTCAGAATCGGCCAAAATGGCACGAAAATATCGCACACAAAATCGAAAAAAAAAATCGTAAAAGTACTATTTTCATGAGAAATATTTTTTCGATTGTCCCAAAAAACGTGGCCTGTCTAAGTTTAAAGTTTTCGAAGGTCCTGTCAAATTTTCATCAAGTCGCATATGCCGTTTGCCGGTAGAGAGCGAACAAACGGGACAAAAATACAAAAAAAAACAAACAAACAAACCAAAAATACAAAAAAAAACACCCGAGCTAAATTTTTGAGGAGTCAGTAAATTGAAGTCTTCGCTTCACTCGCTTCCCCTCGCTACGCTCACCCAATTAACACCAATAATTAATATTATATTGTTTTCCCAAAGATGCAAAAAATATTTTAGTCCAAAGCATACTTTCAACAAATAGTAACTTTTGGTGCAGTAGGCCTAACGTGGATAGTTTGATCAGAGAAACAGTGAATTGAGTCAGTTGGAAGCGGCATTAAAGGAAATGTTTAAGAAGTATTAAAAATGAAGAAGGTTACAATAATGGATAGATGAAAAAGCTCTGTAATGAGACAGGAATAAGAATGCAGAAATAACTCGAGGGAACATTTAAAGCGTAGATAGATACACTGCTGGAGATATCGCCCCTGAAATTTCTAGTCGGCGAAATTTAGACGTGAAGATTTCTTAATTCTTTCCCCTTCTGTCGTGCTCCATTGAAACAGGTTTATTCAACTTTTAGGCACAGATCTCCGAGATGAATTTGCGGGGAATCCCATGACGAGACTTTGAAGTGGCAGAGGAGTGAGTACAGAGGAGTGTGAAGACCCAACGCCTTGCCTGTGCTAGTGAGCAGGCCAGTTCCCAGCCAAGGTTGAAGAAGTTCATAGTTGTCTCCTTGTCGATCAGTTGTTGCTGCCGAGAACAATCTGAGGAAACAAGATTAACCAATTATTATTATCATTATTGTTGGAGAAAAGAACAGTGTGCCCCAACCCAACACAAGGTGTCTGCAAACATCAACATCTGCACAATAAAATTGTGGAAGATACAATAATTACAAAACATTAACAATTAAGGAATATCAAAATATGCATCAAATGTAGCATAGTCGATGACTCCCTGAACGGTGTCGGCTTCTAAGCCCCTGTCTCCTAAGCCCCTGGACCTTTTTTGGCTTCTAAGCCCTGTGACCGACGGTTGTGCTACACGTTGCGAAGCGGGCTAAGAAAAACCGGTCCGGGCTTATAAGACTAAAAGTCTTCTTAGGCCCTGTCTCCTAACGCCCGCACGATGTTTTTGTTCGGTCGCACACGTTCAAAGCGGGCTGTACTTTGCTCGAGGTGAAACCATAAATTCCCAAATGTGGTGGTGGGTGGGGGTGGGGGGATAAAAATAAATCATTAGCAATATTCGATTGATTAGATATTGCTTAACGTCTCATTCGACTCGAAAATGTTGCAATTAAATCATGTAGGCATTGCAAAAGCACTGTTTAATATGCATTAATTTTATTGTGACAATTTATTCATAGTTGAATGTTGATAAATAATTGGTTTGGGAGAACTAACACCATAGTTTTCATTACTTAACAGTAACTGTGTAGCTGCGTGGGTAGACCTCAAATACACATAAATGTATAAAATCTTTTACTTTGCATACTTAATATAATATAACTGCATAATTATGCCGATATGGAACCGCTCATCTTAAACGTTAATATTGTGTCGTTTTCAATTATTGCTGCACTCAATGTCGTCTAAGATGTAATAATACTATTTACTTCAATTCAGAAATTAAAAAAGTCCACCCAACGGGATTCGAACCACGGGTCTCCCACACTCCAGGTGAGCGTCGTAACTACTAGACCATCAGGACGGGTAAATGTTAATCTACTAGGAAAACGCTTAAGTCCCGTCGCGTTGTTGGATGAGCGTTATGGTGTATTGAGCTGCATGTGTTATGCGGATTTTCTGTTGTTCTGTGAAAAAATCATACGTTGAAGATTTTTTTAAAATTAATTTAAATTAAATAAAAAAGCAACTTTAATTTTTAATTTTTTAGTTAATCGAAATTTAAAAAAGAAAAAAATCGTAAAATTGCGATTTTCATACGAAATAATTATTCGATTGCGCTCCAATTTCACACGAATATATTAATTCATAAAATTAAGTTTCGGAAAAAATCATTACAATCGGATAAAGCATGTAGGTTGTATAAGTCAAAGAATTGTTTTAAAAAAGAAAAAAACCCGTAAAATTCGATTTTCATGAGAAATAATTTTTCGATTGCGCTCAAATTTCGCACGAATATCTTAATTCATAAAATTAAGGTTCTGTGAAAAAAATCATTACAATCGGTTAAAGCATGTAGGTGTTATAAGTCGAAGAAAGTTTTTAAAAATCGAAAAAAATCGTAAAATTGCGTTTTTATGAGAAATAATTTTCGATTGCGCCAAAACGTGGCAGTTCTAAGTTCAGAGATTTCGAAGGCCTCCATGAAATTCATCGCAATCGGAGTATCGGTTTAGCCGGAATCGTGTTAACAAACAGACAAAAATACAGAAGAAAGAAAGAAAGAAAGAAAGAAAAAAAAAAAACATCCGGATTTTTTTCTCCAGTGTAGTGAAATGGAATCTTCGCTTCGCTCATCCAAAAGAAAAAACCCGTAAAATTGCGATTTTCATGAGAAATAATTTTCCGATTTCGCTCAAAATCGTGGCAGTTCTACGTTCAGAGATTTCAAAGGCCTTTAGAAAATTTTATTGTAATTGGATTATCAATTTAGCCGGAATCGTGTTAACGAACACACAAAAATACAAACAGAAAAAAATTAAAAAAGAAAACCATTCCGGATTTTTTCTCCAGTGCAGTAGAATGGAATCTTTGCTTCGCTCGCTACGGTCATGAAATAGGTTGATATTTGGAGTAGACATCCACTTGTTGGCAGTGGTGGTGCGGGTTACAGGGTGCATCTCTGAATTTTTCAATAATTTTTATTTTTTCAATGCCAATTAATCGTTGAACGAAATCTGAAAATATAATTTCATCCACACTTTCCTTTATTTGTTTGTTCCGGAAATAACTTTTTTGACTCTTCCAAAAAAAGAAGTAAAAATGACCCCAAATTGCCCGTTTTGGTTAAAACTAATACATCTAGGGGGGGGGGGGCGTATCTGACAGTCGTTGGTCTTCTAAGAGTTCACGAACGAACGAAGAATGAACGATTCTTCTTTTGGCCCTACTACAAGAGTAGATCAAGTCCATACTTTTATACTTTTCGACTGTAACAACTTTGTGTGACAACCATCATAACAGATTAGAAACGTGCCATTTTCTTTTAATTGGTTTGCTTCTTTTTTTTTTTTCTCTTTTGATGTGATGCTAATTTTAGAGAGCGCGATCATTACGTCTGCATATCGGAGTCGTTTATTGAACATCGAGTTGAACATAGATTTGTTAATTGATGCAAACTGGAAACGCAAGTGTCAGACATAGACTTTTGGAAATAAATTTTCGTAGTAATAATATAGTTTTTTTCTCTATACACGAGTATCAATAAACTCATATTTTGGCCCCTGAACTCAGCTTGACCAGTGACCCCCCCCCCCCCAGACGGGGGGCCCCCCAAGTCTTGCGGGGGCGGCTTTGGTTACCGCTACGCCACTGCTTAAACCTTAATAACGGATAATTAATAGTTTTTAATACATATATTAATTATTAATGGATAGGCCTAAATGGGCATCCTACCATAGCAGATTTTTCAAGATTTATCGCGAATCAGGCAGAAAATGCTAGCACATTTTGTTGTATATGGCCTTTTTGACGGATTCAAAACACTTTTTTTTATTAATTTTCTAGAATCGAGATAATAATATTGAAAAGTTCTACGATAGGTGCCTTTCTATTTCATTCTATCTAATTTTGTGAAGCCTCAAATTCATACATAAAATATGACTATGACAAAAATAATATATCAATGAATTACATAAAAAATAAATTAAATTCCAAACGCTTCGGAAAACTATTTGTTTTATTTTCATAGCATAGGTATTTTAATTAAATTTAATTGATTTTTGTTAAATACGCATCCCTTAAAATGGAAACCTAGTTTTGTATCGTCCTCTAAACTATATTTCTAAATTAAAGGAAGATAACGGCAATCTTATCTAAATGAGTGAGGGTCTTGAAGATAACAAAAATATATATTTTGTATTTTTTGGGGCGGACGATACGTACCTGTTAGCCATAATATGCGAATTTTGGGACAAAGTGGGAACACTGGGCTAGGTGTTAATTTTGAGCGACGATTTTTAAATATTGTTACTTCACATCATTGCCTTCCACCTCCTTATAAGGAAAAAACTATTTTGAAATACCGTTCGATATACGATTTTGTTGTCAGGGTACAAATAAGAGTTTTTGTACCTGCGGGCAAAACAAATCGTACATTGAACGATATTTCAGAAAATTGTTTTTCCTTACAAGGAGGTGGAAGGCAATGATTCGTAGAAAAAATATTGAAAAAAATCGTCAATCTAATTAAGTATAGCACCTAGCTAAGTGTTCCCAGTTTTGTCCCAAAATGTGCATAAAATGGCTGACAAAGGCGTAACGTCCTGCCCCAAAAAATTACAAAATATATATTTTCCTGTTATGTTTAAGACCCTCACTCATCTAGATAGGATTGCAGTCATCTTCCTTGATTTTTAAATAAAGTTTAGAGGACGATGCAATAGCCTTAAATAATAATATAATGGCATAATTATTTTTCGGGTTTATCAGTGCACTTTTATTAATTCAACCAACGTTTCCAGTTTAATTTTAAAGAGAAATTTAAAATAATCAAAGAAAAATCAAGCAAAATCAACAAATTATATCAAAACAAGTACTGCCACTGGCAACAAGCTTTAGGTACATTCTCAAACATTAGTCAAAAGAGGTATTATTTAACTAAAATGTAGTAGAGGTATCCTTAATTACATCAACATGAATCAATATGTCTACAACAATCTATAATTAAACGAGGGAGTGAAACGACTGAGTGTCTCCATTCAACTCAAACCCGGCGCTCATTCTGTGAGTCTGTGTGCGTGCGTGTGTGTACGTCGAAAATCAGCCGAATCGCTGAACAGTTTGAGCTGAAATTTTAGACAGGCATCCGGTACAAGTTTACAAGTTTACAAGTTTACAAGTTTACTGAGAACTGTTAACAAAATCAGCTAGGTTCGTTGCGATTTAAACCTACAAGAAGTAACAAATTGAAAAATAGGCTGCTAATGTGTAGGACCTATTTTAAAAACAATTGTTGTTTTTGAAAAAATATTTTTGGTTTGTTATTTGCCCGGCCGTGAAAATGAAGTGCCCAAGGTGTATCGAATCTTGCACGATCAAGGTACCCCCACATTCCGCTCGGATATTGAGCAAACCTTGCAATTTAAACACGTTTTTCTTACTGGCTATGTTTTCTATAGTATTGTCACAGATTATAAACCATACACTGCGTTATATGCATTTCAAAACATGTTTAATAATTTTTAAAATACAATCAAGAAATAACAAAATCTTTCCCGACCAGGGGATTGGACCTAGGTATCCCAGTCCCACACATTTCGGGTATAAGGGCGTCTTAGCCAAAACTAGACTAGAAAAACGCCAAAGTCGTTGTTAGACGAGTTGGTCTGTGTGGCTCGTTGGTCTTGTTGTTAGCGTATCTGCTTCCAATGCAGAAGGTCCAGGGTTCGATTCCCGTCAAAGTCAGAAGCTTTTTAACTTCTGATTTGGACTTAAGTCCATCAGTTCTTGTTTAGGAGTTTGTAAACGTGGACTTGGAGCCGTCCTAGCAACGAAGCACATAATAAATTCAGAGTTGTTCTGAATCGACCTTGTGATTCTGGCGTGGATCCGCGGGTGTTCGCACTGTCCATACCACTGATTGCTATATTTCCTATTACAAAGGTCGATCTTGGTTGGTTATCGCTCACTCGTCGATTGCGTCGGGGCCTACAGGGTTGGCTTGGTCGCTTGATTTACTGTCCCCCACTGAAAATCAGTTATATAACTGAGTGGGTAGACTCTAAATACAATTATGAATTTATTTTTATTCATATGTTTAGTACCCGGGAACATTGCATTCAAGTTGATAACTATATTGATATAAATAATACGCTTTTTAAGTTTAGTTGGTTAAGGGCGCGTCAACTGTAAGACCATATATGATGATAGGCTATGTTATATTGAAAGTAAAGGTGAAATTGAAAAGTAGATCTACGAAAGCTGCGACAAGTTTTAAAGTATAGACCTATCTAAAATATTACAATCGTATTTATATTTAAAAAATATTTGACATTTATTATTCTCATAAAATAAGCGTTAAGGGTCAATTTGATATAAGGTTGTCTGGGTGATTTTAAAATAATTAATTTTTAATTTTTAATAATAATAAAGTCAGAGAAGCTCACCTTGGAGCCATCGAATTTTGAACTTCTCGTACCCGAAATAGTAATAGTGCCAATTTCCACGTTATATTTCACTTTTTGCACTTAATTTGCCATTAGGCCTAGGCCCTTTACTCCACTATTTTGTATTCTTTTTCTACGCTTATAAATATTCTTAATAACTACTCAAATTTTATACTTTCAAATCCCGAAATATACACGAAATAATATGTATCGCGGATCACTTCTCTGTTGTTTATATTTTAATTTCACGCTCGTCGTTTCGATCAAACTGTGTGTTAATCATATTCGATTGCCTCAAGCGAAAACGACAGAAGTGTAAATGATCAGAAAAAATACAATTCGTTTCTACTAATAAATTAATACAACTGAGGAACCCCGAAATACTAATTCACTATGCTTAATCTTGCTGTTCTTACAGGACCACTAGTACTATTACTAGACCGCATTATTATTTCGATGCAATTCAGTGTAAACGTTTTCCACTGTGGCTTAACATAAGACAAAAATTTACATATTCGCATATATATTTTTACTACCAAGGAGAGACGTCTCATGAACACTCGTTTTGTACTTCTTCCAAAAATTCGTATTCAAAAAAAAAATAATGCGAACTTTTAGGTAATTTTTGTTAATTACCCTGTTTTCACAAGTTTCCATTTACACAAAAAAACTAGTGCACGTTTTGTCCTTTTAGGCTATTTTACGCTGTAAACGACGAATGCACGTGAGATCAAATTACATAGTCTTATAACATTTATGCTTCCGATCCTGTGATTTCTAAGTTTTAAAACTATAGGAAGCTTCGCAAACGCTTTCTTAGTCGCGTTGATGGATGAGCTTTTTAATTATAAAATGTTAATATTAATTAAAGTAATAAAAACATATTAACACGGCCCATACAAAGCAATCATTAGGTCTGTTGGATCTTTGATTGTTATAACAAGGCTGTGGTGAGGTATAAAATCTCATGTGAAGTTTTCATACAAGGCTGTGAGAAAGATCTAAAATGTATATTTTCGTGCTTATTTGGCCGGATTCTGACCAAACGGGTGGGGCTACAACGTTATATTTCACATGCACATTAAGGTAATGGTGATGTATTGACATTTGAGAAAAAAGTTGAAAAAGTTAGCCAGAATCTATAGAAATAAAGGTTTTAATATTTAACACACCAAAAAAACTCAAATTAAAAACCATTATTTCTATAGATTCTGGCTAACTTTTCAGCTTTTTCTTTCAAATGTCAATACATCACCATGACCTTAATGTGCATGTGATGTTTTTTTGGTTTGGATATTGCTTTACGTCTCATATATATGCAACTTGGCTAATCGAGACGAAGGGAGGGACGTAAGGGATGACGCGGGGGGGACATAGGGTGGACAGGCCTGTGCTGGTCAGAACCAGCCAAAAGCATATGGGGAGGGCAGGGGTTCCCCCACGTCGTGGTCGTCTCCGTCTGTGTCATCATCCGTCCGTGTTGTCTTTGTCGTCGCCGTCGGGGAGGTAGTCAAAGGGAAGGGGTTCCCCGACGACGACCCAGAACTCGCTATTAGTTTCAGGGAGTGAAACTCCCGTATTCACGGGCCAAACCGGGAGAAGGTGTCGAGTTGGAATTTGAAGGCCCATGTGCATGTGAAATATGAACGTTGTATCCCCACCCGTTTGGTCAGAATCTGCCCAAATGTCACGAAAATATCGCCCTAAAAACCGACAAAAATCGTAAAAGTACGATATTCATGAGAAATATTTCTTCGATTGTACCCAAAAACGTTGCAAGTCTAAGTTCAGAGATTTCGAAGGTCCCCTCAAATTTTCATCAAGATCGCATATGCCGTTTCCCCGGTAGAGAGCGAACAAACAGACAGAAAAAAAAAAAAAAAAAAAAAAAAACACCCGAGCTTAATTTTTTGGGGGTCGGTGAAATTGAAGTCTTCGCTCGCTCATCCAAAATCGATGATAATAAACATTAAAAATTCGTTATCATTTCTTATCTGTAATGGCTCATGGGAACGAACAAGGTTTTTCGTACGGGCGTTAGGAGACAGGGCCTAAGAAGACTTTTAGTCTTCTAAAGCCGGACCGGTTTGTCTTCTTAGCCCCGCTTCGCAACGTGTAGCACAACCGTCTGTCACAGGGGCTTAGAAGCCAAAAAAAGGTCCAGGGGCTAGGAGACAGGGGCTTAAAATACCGCCCCTCTTGAACGACTAGCTACAAGGGAATGAGGTTGAACTTCCTCGTTTAAGCCGTAGTTCCAAATTAAAATATAGATCACAGTTTTTTGGGGTTTTATAAGAACATTTAAAAATTGCAATTCATGCTCTCTT
>JAMZAV010016103.1:0-11786 GCA_024449915.1 Sweltsa coloradensis | reverse complement strand
ATTTTAAAAATTTTCTAGTAATATAGCCAGTTAATTGTTACAAAGCACAATCACTACTATTTGCTGGATTGAGTAGTAGTATTGCTGTAGGCAAAAAGAAATAATTTTGATTTTCTTAGCCAGGTCAAAGCATTCACTATTTTGCTTGGTAGCAATTTGGAATAGAAAAACTGCGGTCGAAAGCCTTAATTAAAATATTTGCCACATTTTATGGCAATATATTTGTCAACAAAGGTGAACAATTCGTGTGGTGTTGTTAACGCTTGCTTTCGTGGGCCGTCACGAATGAGGCAGTCCTTTGGAAATATGCATACACTCAATCTATATTATCTCCATACGAGTTAAGACTGTGCTACAGTCATACACTCCAATCGAGACACACTTCTTATCAAGTACGGTATTCTAATTATAAATTATGGCTTATCCAGAATAAAATAAGTCAGTTTACTGTGAAATATACAAAACACGGCCAAGCACCCACTTCTGCGGGACTGTAGACTCGCTTAGCACGTGTAGCGGGCGTCGGCTGGATGCACTTCCAATAGTGCTTCCAGTCGGAAACACTTGAGTCGTCTTCGCCCGATCCACAGTGCGTAAGCGGGAGCCGGGGAGGGGGTGAAAAGAAATTCTGGCGGGCGCATTCAAACTACAATTCTACATGGACCGTGCAATGTCACCGACAAAATTTTCATTTGGGTGGCAAATAATTCTCATAAAGGTGATACATTTCAAGGAGCTATAATGATTAAAAACGATAATTAAGAGAAAAAATAGTGAAGGATAATAAGTATTTTTGTGTAAAAATCCCAATGGAAGCAATGCTTCCATTGCATCCATGGACGGGGGCACACCACTGTCACTTATTACGCAAAGTGGAAAACCACTACTTTCTACAACAATCAATCACACCGAATTGTCATTTCAACTCCAATCACTGTTAACACAAACGATTTTATTGGATATTTACGTTTCTTTACGTCAATCATGTTGACAGCTGCAGGGTTGACTTATTTATTTTGGATTTTAGAGACTATTCTTAACAAACTATAGAGCCAGGCTAGACCCACTCAGGAGCTGCAGGTTTCCCGACCCCTGCCATAGGCCAAGGACTAACTGTGCTTGAGAGTTATCACAACAAATGAGACCGCCAAGCACCAAAAATAGCAACAACTTGTCATATGGATTTGTTCAAATATTGTTGTATGTATTATATAACTTATTAGATTACAGGTACCTTCAAGAAAATAGCTACTCAGCAGACTTCAATATTAATGAAAACTTGAATTTGAATAAGTATAAACATTATATAAATGCAATATTCTAGGTAGCACATTGTGGGTGTGATAAGTGTGTGTGTGTGGTGTGTGTGTGTGAGAGATTGTCTATATTATGTAGTATACCAGCTATACCTACTGTTTTGTTTTTTACTGATACCTGCCGTAAACTTGAATGTGCATATGTAAATGTGTTACTGTATTCAGATTCAGTGTTGAATCCAGCTCCTCCCCCGGGAACTGTCATTCGCCCCCCCGGGGAATAAATTGACTACATTCATTATATATTCCTTCATTTTTTAAAAGTCACTTTGCCGTTTTTGAAAGGGCACGAACATATTGCTTTGAAGGTTGTTAAGGTTTATGTTTGTAACTGTAATCAAAAAGGGCAGACCCTACGAAAAATGTTGTGGGACAAACTCACGAGGTCAAGAAACTAGATTGTAAATGTATGGTCATTCAAAGGGTTCCGACTTCTGTTTAGAAAATTCCCAGTTATGTCTTCTTTTGTATGTTGGCTCGCAGTCGCGCCTTGAGAGGATATGCACTTGCAGGACTGATACAGATGCAGTATGTTGAGTAAATGGTCAGTGTACTTTTTCGATGCAAAAACACGATTATCAGGTAACCAATGCGTAGGCATCCTGTAAAAGGAGGGGTCAACGCAGTTTTCCTGTGATATTATGTTTAACACTGATACTTGCTTTCCTATTAGTCGAATTTTACAAATCGAGAAGTGATTGGTAAAAAAAAAAAAAAAAAAATCCCCTTGTTTGGAAAATATTGTATCCCACACATAAACAAAAACTTGTAAAAAATCCAGCCAAACCCTTACACACTCAAAAGAAATGAGATCTAAAAAAACGGCCAAGCTCATCTACCCTTCCACATTTGCGCATTCTTAATTCATAAACATACATTGTTCCGTAACAACATCCTAGAAAAGCTTGGCAAAATAGAATTTGCAACTAGTATTAATTTAAACTTAATAGTACATCCAAATTCTTTTTTTCTAAATAATTTAAACGTGATGGTCATGCAAATTCTCATTTCTTTTGAGTGTGTAAGGTTTGGCTGTATTTTTACAAGTTTTTGTTATGTGTGGGATCTCATTACTTTTTCAAGTTCCATTGCAAAATTATTTGTGAAAAATATAATAATTTTATCAAAGTCGATTTAATTGCTATGAAATTAACAATTAACAATAGAATGTAAAATATCTAGTGGCCAGAAGACATGCTTTTTGTAAACAATGTGGGCGATCTTTGTCAAGTAACTATTAGTTACTTGTTGATTGTATGCCTGTATAAGGCTTATATTAAAAAACCTTTATTTGGAAGCCTTCCAGTAAACTTTTTCAACTTTTTCTTTCAAAAGGAATTACATATCACTATTACCTTGATGTGCATGTAAAATATTGAACGTTGAAACTGACGAATTAGACAGTAGTCGGTAGTCAGTAACTAACATCCTTAAAGTGATTTTGAGCATGTTTCAAGTCATTTTTCACCAAGAAGGAATGTTCGTACACCAACCAAGTTTGGCATGTGTTCTCAGGTACCCAAATCCCCTTGATGTTGATAGTTGTTAAGCTCACATCACGTTTCATGACGGCTGGGTGACACCTCGAAATCACCCCAAACTCTGTTTGCTGTATAGAGTGCCTGAGTGTGTAGCGCACCGCGGCTTGGCTGCGGCGCCTTAACGGGCACCTAGATTGTTTTCGTTGCTAAAATTACCGTTTTGTGAATCTAGCTGATATTTAAGAACTTTTAGCGTCCACATCACAAAAAACTACATTATTTGGTATTGCGTTCAGACCAGAACTTTTTTCTAAAACGCTCCAAACACACTCTAAAAACCTGATTTTCTAATTTTCGCCTGCGTCGCTATTGTTGTAAAAAGTGTTGACATGTGCCCCCCTCTCCTACACCTTCGTCACCTTTGTTATGTTAGGACATACGCCGACCTCAGCGTGATGTCGATAATGGGAGGGGGTAAAGAATGTTGTGCATTTCATTGTATGCCTTCTTGTACAGTGTACCCACAAATACAAAAATTTGAAAAAAAAAAAAAACGGCAGCCAAGCTCTCCTTCAAAAGTCTTTTGGCTGTGAATGCTGTGAGATATAGAAGTTGAGCCAAGCTTTTCATTCTTTCTCCCTAGTTTCGCTTTGAAAAGAAGTAAGATCATTTCGCTTGTTGCAGACGAGCGCCAAGCCAACGATTTTTGTGGTAAAAAAGTAAAAATTTTAAACTCAAATCAATAAAAAAATTGCTTGGCCATGGCCAAGCAAAAATCGTTGGCTTGGCGCTCGTCAACAGGTGAAATGATTTACTTCTTTTCAAAGCAAAACTAGGGAGAAAGAATGAAAAGGTTGGCTCAACTTCTAATCTCACAGCCGAAGACTTTTGAAGGAGAGCTTGGCTGCCGTTTTATTTTACAAATTTTTGTATTTGTGGGGATATAACACTTTCTTGTGTTTGTTTCCTATCAAGGCGTGAATGATGGACTTTGATTAAATTTGTTAAGTTCAGAGTTGTTTTTTGACATTTTGGGCCCACGGTCCCCCAAATTGGCCTCCTTGTGTTTTAAGCTCTAGATATTTATAATAGTAAGAGCATGTTTAATTTCAAGCTAGTACAAATTACTACGCCTGAGAATTTTGCGTTTTGATTTTGATTTTGATTTTCCCCGGTCCTATAGCCCGGTTTTGGTTTGAAAGCTAAGTGATTGCGCATGAGGGACATCTAAGTGTGGCCCAAGTTTCAAAGTTCTAAGATGAACCGTTTTCTCTGTATAGTGTCTTATTATCATAAGAGTACGAAATACCTAGCTTTTGATAATTTTGATTTTCCCCGGTACTCGTTACCCAATTTTGCTTTCCATATTCAAAAATCAAAAGTGATAAAAGAATGAGAAATATCAAAGTGTATTCCACGTTTGAAACTTCTCAGTTGTAGCGTTTTCTTTGAAGATTCATTTTTTAAAGTTCAGAGATGTTTTTTGACATTTTTGGGCCCACGTCTCCCAAATTTAGTCACTTGTGTTTTGGACGCTGGATATTTATAATGGTTAAGAGCATGTTTAATTTCTAGTTTGTACAAATTACCAGCCTTAGTAATTACGTGTTTTGATTATCATCCAAATTTTGATTTTCTCAGGTCCCTGTTACCCAATTTTAATTTTGAAAGCAAAAGGCACTGCGTCTGAGGTACATCTAAGTGTGGTCCAAGTTTCATAGTTTTAAGACTTACCGTTTTCTCTGTAGGGCTAAATTTAGCTCAGCGGCGAATTAACTAGCTAGCCAGCCAGCCAGCCGGAAGGTTTTCGACGATGTTGAGATTATTTCGGTTCGGTTTTCGGTACAACGTTATTTTTTTGGTACGGTTTTTGGTTCGGTTTGACCTTTCTAAAAATAATGGTTCGGTTCGTACCGTTTAAAACCGGTTCGAGCCAGTTTATTTTATTTTATATTTTATAAGGCAAAATATCATAAAAGTATCATTTTTTTAAAAGTTGAATACGTTTGTAGGGATATTTACTAACATTAATTACCGATACATGCCCACATCTATCAATCCCCAACATATATATGCCCAAAGCCCAAAACCTGACTCAAAGTCCACATTCCACAATGTTCCTCAGTCCTCACTCCTCAGTCCAAATCAGGTCTGTGGTCTGTAGAGGCCGATATGAGAGACTGGGATAATGAATGTTAAGGGTCTAAGGCAATCAATGGGTGCAGGTGACGCCGACGGGGAGTGTTGTCTATTTACATTTAGCCTTACTACACTAAATTAAAGTGACCTTAATACGATCTCCACGGTTAACAACAACATTCTGAAGTCAGCATTTATGAAAGTGTGGTAAACAGGTGCTTTGGACATGAAAAGAAGGTATGAGCCGGATTATGAAAGGGAAAATCGTTTTTTTTTTTGCTTTTTCCCAATTTCACGATTTGGCGATTTTTAGACTTTGTGACCGAAACTGTCCCCTGACCGAAATTAACCGGAAAAAAACGAAATAAGAAATTCGGTTACGGTTCGGTTCGATTCAGGAAAAATATTGGGTTTTTCGGTTTTCGGTTCGTACCGGATCGATGCCCTGTTTTTAACACGTAACGGGTTGTGGGATCGGGTTGATTCTTTTTTTGGTAGGTCATGGACCACATATCAGGTCATATACAGTACTGAGTTTCAAGATTGTAATTCTTTCGGGGCGGCGTGTGCAGATAGCTGAAAAAAAAACAACTCGGGTAGCTACATAACAGGGCCGCGAGTTCGTTGTCGCCTAAGCAGTCGCATGCGCTTGGCTGCGGACGACGACCGTCGCTCTAAATACTGATAGGTACCAAATAAACATTTTGTGGGTGCCAAATTTGTTGCAAAACTTCATGCATGCTTTTTTAAAAATAGCCTATGTTTGTTTTTATTGATATTTTCTAACTTGTAAAATGTCAAATATAATTATAAACGCCGGTACTGAAACCAATTTAAACCGGTTCAAACCAAAGCCAAACCATTATTTTGGACAGGCCGAACCAAACTAAAATAATTGTGTTGAACCGAAAACCGAACCAAAATTAAAATAATTTTGGTTCGATGCCTTGCTTACAAGCTACAAGTAGGTAGCCTACAACCCCTGTGTTATGCTTATGCTAGCACAAAGTAAGTAAGTTCTGGCGACCGTAGCATTATGTAAGACTCCAAACCCCCTGTAAACATGTCCCACGCGCGGGACGCCTGAATAACGAAGAATGGAATAACGCCGAATCGATCATGTGTAGTGTACTTGCCAATTTTCCTCCTAAACTTTCTTTTCCAAACACAAAGAGTAGCGTGGTACGTACACTACACATGATCCATTCGGCGTTATTCAGCGCCCCCCCACGCACTAGGCTATCGAAGTAGGCGCTGTGCTTATTATATTATTTATTATTATAGTAGTAGTAGTAGTAGTAGTATTATTATTAGTACTATTATTTTTAATCAAAGGTTAAGAGTTTCGGGTTATTTTGCCGCGTCGCGAGTAAAATTGTACGTACCTCGACATTTTGTTACCTCACACAGATACAAATTCCCTTTTTACTGATTATATCCTACTTAATGGAGGTGGTTGGACAATACCTGATAATATTTACCTGTGAAGCAGCTTGAAGTGCTTCTATGGGAGTGTCACTGGCGATGAACTGAGCTACGGGCAGTTTGTGATGCAGCGTGTAGTCATTTTCTGGGTAGCCCTCAGGTCTAGCCTTCTTCTGTTTTTCGGGATGAAATATATTCAGCTTATTCTGGACTCAATTTCCAACTCTTCAAACACATACTTGTGGTCAAGAAAACGAGGGTCAAGTTTATCCGGAGCCCGATAATGTTGACAGACCACAAAGATTTCAGCAGACTCCACACGTGAAGCTTGGGCTTTGTGGCATGAACCTTCTTGAAAAGTTGTTTCAAGACCAGATAAGAGGATGGTTAGTCTTCGAACGGAATACTTTTGTGATGAACCAACCACCTTTCCGAAGAGAAAATGCGTTGCCAACTTCAGAGAGCTCAAGGTGAGACACACTTGTTGATAAGCATCATGAAGCCAGTTCTTTCCTAGAATAAAATGAAATAATATTCTATGAAAGCATCTGGCATAGGCCAAAGTATTATTGTATAATAATACATCTAGGTGTAATATACTTGTTAAGGTCCGCACCGCAAGCATAAAGAAATATAATAAAAATTATATAATCTAGGCCTAATCCTAACTTCGTTCCAACTATGTCGAGTTGAGTGGTGGTTTTCCACCATTATACTAGGCCATGAAACTGTAGTCCTAGGTAGGCCTATAGTTGGTTCCAGTTAAGAATGCCACCCGCCCAGGGATCGCAGCACTGTCGCCTTCGCACTGTGGCCACAGGTTAGGAATAGGGCTTTAAAAGGTACCAATTTTTCCGGAAATTTTGGGAAAAAAAACACGTTTTTTTTTCCGGGCACGTCGGAAAAAATTGGAAAAATTGGGAAATATTGGTTTTATGGTGCATAGTTGATAAATTGATATGAATGATAGTAATGATTATTTTCATCAATAAGGTACCGGTAGCCCAATTACATATCTCTCCGTTTTTAATACATTATTTTAACAGAAAAATTTAAGGAAAATGCCTTAGTAGTTCTTGTTAGTTAGGTTGAAATTATGATTGAGATTCTCATTTCAAAGATTGTTCTGTGTCCATATTGTTGGAATAGCAAAGCAAAGACTTCAATATTTTCACTGACCCCCCAAAAAAATTAGCTCGTTAATTAATTAGCTTTTTAGTTGTTTTTTGTTTTTTTGTCTGTTCGCACTCTACCGGGCAAACGGCATATGCGATCTTGATGAAAATTGGAGGGGACCTTCGAAATCTCTAAACTTAGACCTGCCACGTTTTTGGGTACAATCGAAGAAATATTTCTCATGAATATCGTATTTTACGATTTTTCCCGATTTTTAGTGTGATATTTTCGTGACATTTGGGCAGATTCTAACCAAACGGGTGGGGCTACAACGTTCATATTTCACATGGACATTAAGGTAATGGTGATGTATTGCTTTTTGAAAGAAAAAGTTGAAAAAGTTAGCCAGAATCCATAAAATAAGGGTTTTAATGATATGAGTTTTTGAGGTTTATAATAACAATTAACAAGTAACAATAGAAACTTGATAACAACCACCTACAATGCATTCAAAAAAGCACTTGCAAAGGAAAAGTGGTCCTATGCAAACTAAAAACTTATAAGATAGCTCATCCTTCAATACGACTAAAGAAAGCGTTCGCGAAGCGGCCTAGTGAAGTAACTATGGCATGCCGTGGAAGGGACTAAACATAGTATAAACAGGGATCAAAATTAACGCTCGCCCGAGGCTAGTGAAACTTTATTCGGGTAGTAAAATCTAATCAGTACTTTTTCCAGAGTTTCCAATTGCCGTTCAAAAAATCTCAATATTTCACAACATAACTTAACGAGTTTCCAGTAGTAGTGCGCTACCTAGTATGGAAAACGTTCTTAATATGTAACAAAATAAAAATCGCTTAATTTAGGCTAACGGTAGCTAATCTTATTATATATGGTGTAAATTCGTTCCCAGTCAATCCCTTAAACCGAGAGTAGTCGCGCCCCTGTTTGTAACGTTAGTAGTCGCGCACGGTCCTTTAGACCGCATTATTTATTATGGGCTAATAACGTTAGGATGACGTTTTGGATTCCAATATAAGATAATTTATCATATGTGGACAGCATACATGGTTATAAATAAATCAATTATCAATCAATAATCAATCAATAATCAATCAATAATCAATCAAACACAGAATGATGCAAACCTACAAAATGTATAAAAATATGTTTTGAAACACCATGTAGTTCAAAATTATTAGTAAACCAAGACAGTAATATTATGCCAACACTGAATGTTGAAGATAATCAACCTACAATAACAAAATACATGTCTCATAATAGTGATTGAGTATGCATATTTTTGCCTCCCTTAGTAGTCGCCGCAGCGGTCGAAAAGACCAAGCAACCGAACAGGACACTCTTATCTTAGATGAAGTTCTGCAGAACAATGAATGGCGTATTGCACACTGGCTTCACAAATCTATTTTGGGAAGGTAGGCGGAAACTAGACAAAGCACGCATGCGCGCGTGTAGGCCTACAAATACCAACTGTTGTAGAAAAAAAAGTCGGTCTAAAAGACCACATGCGACTATTCTCGGGTTAAACTTAAAACATTCACATACCCTATGATTGTTTTATATCAATATAACTAGGCTACTTGATTGTGGGCTTGTAAAAATGCTCTTGGGCTAGAGGACTTTTGTTGCCATTAGCCTAAAGTGCTAGTTGCAAAAAAAGTTAATTTTGCCCCTGGTTATAAATAGTAATCTAATAATTGCAAGTGATTTGGAAAATGCTATGTAGTATTGCTGTCTTACCCTTATAGTAGGCTATCATTTTATAAAACATCAATAGTAGGTAACCAGATGTAAATAAACGTACAATAAATCATTATTTATAATTTAGGCCTAGGTACCATAAAGATGCCAATAATCTAAACTGAATACTAGTAAACTTTATGAAAAGTGAAGAAATTTCAATTTTTCCCAATTTTCTGGGAAAAAAACGGGAAAAATATCCATTTTTTTCCTCGACTTCAATTTTTCCGGAAAATTTCAAACCCTAGTTAGGAAATAACAACACATGACAGCTCTCTAGAACCAACAATATTTTGGCATTATAATTTACAACTAGGGTGTATTTCCAAATGTGAAAACTACTTTTTTTAAAGAAAATGCTTAGATGACCTGGAAAATTATTTATTTTATTAAGACGAGAATTTGAAGCGGCAGAGGAGGGGAAAAGAAGAGTAGGAAGGCCAAGAGAAAAATGGGAAAGATTAATTCAAGAAGACGTTGGAAAACGGAATGAAGTGTGGGAGCATGTGGCAAGAGTAAAGCTTGTGGGAGGACAGAAGAGAGTGGAGTAAATTGGTGGAGAAGAAGGAGTTGGATGATGTTGGGAAGAAACACTGATTCTGGCAAGCTTAGTATCAGCTACAGTTTCATGCCCTTGATAATGTGTGGAAAACCACCACTCAACCGACATAGTTGGAACTGAGTTATGATGATTATTATTATTATTAATTATTTATTTAACGTCTATCCAATTCAGTAATAAAACTGATTTACAAAGGAGGACAACATTAATTAACAATTGAATCGGTTATTTGAGAAACCGAATAAGTCACCCAAATTGCGAAAATGAGTTAAGATAGCCATTTTATTCAGAATTTCAAGACATATCCATTAGTAGAGAAACAAAATATTTTTCGACCATGCCTGTGCATATTACAGGTGTCAATTTTCCCTTTGAGTTCAGAAATCGAATAAGTCAGTCCATACGTTCTGAGAAAAAAATTGTATGAATGAGAAATGGAACAAGTCACTTTCAGTAAAATGAGTTAGACCTATTGCTCTCATTGCCAAGAAATTTTAGTTAAACAAAGTTTTAAAAATGTAGTTTTATGTTTACTACGGTACTATAATAAACAATCATTTAAACTTATGATACTACCTTATTTTACTAATTTAATAATCCCCCAACCATTTAATTGAGAAACCAAATAAGTTACGCTAATTACACCCTCGTGATTATGAAATTACGTGCTCTAAAATATCAATATCAACAAAAATCAATGTATCTTATCCATGCCACATCTAAATTACTACATCAAAAAAACCTGCATTATTTGACTTCAGGATATTAAATGCACGTTTTTTGCAGTTTACACAGAACAAGGTTACAGACTTTTTGGGTTTTCTCAAATAGCAGTTTCAATTAAAAGGATGTGCGAGAGTTACGGTACGTAAACATTACGGAAATCAATGATCACCCAAACACTAGTATTTAGGTGGCAAACAATTGTGCGGGAAATTTTTAAAAAATCAATATTCAATACCAACTAGAGGATAAAAATTAAACTTTGAAGTGCATTTATAACACATTTGCTCCAATATATTGTTAGTCACTGAATGCAAATATGTCTTTCTTTTTAAACATTTGATAACAGCTTTTTAAATTTTAACATAAAATCACATAATAAAGTACGTAACAATATGAGTTATTATTGTATCTGTGTAAATTTCAAATACCAATCGAGTGGGGTTTTATTTTTTTTTAGCAATACACAAGAGAAGATACATCTATGATCTTTCCGATGCTGTTGGGGATTTATTTTTGGGGCACCTAAAGAGCTTTTTTTCGTTATATTTACTATAATACACATAGAATACAAATAAATTGCGGTTTTCGGGGCTCCAAGGTAGTGGCGTTGCACTTAGTATACCCGGTATATCCCGTGAGCCCGGACTGCCAAAGGGCCAAAAAGGGCCCATCCCTAGCCGGTCCGCCCCTGTATTGCCAGCTAGAGACTGACCAACCCAGCCAAGTCCTGTGTGAATTTCTTTTTCCAAGATCTTGTGAAAGTCGGGGGTCTAACCGACGCCTTTGTGGTAGCGAGATAAAAATCGCTTTTTGTTCTCCATATAACCAGGCTAAAGGCCGAAGGCGCAGTATTTCCGAGGAATTTTAGCAAATAGTCCCAACTATAAAAAACCCCAAATTTGGGTGACACTATTGTTTTTGACATTCATTTTTTTCTGTACACTTTCACCAGTTAAATATAGTATTAGAGGCTGGCTGGCAGGAAGGTGGAATTTCCCTTTTTTTTTTAAAGTCGAAACCGCAGCAATGTGCACTTTTCCCATATGGATCCTAGAGCTAGGGTGGCAGGAAGGTGGACACCCTAGTTTTTTAAAAACCAACTCATTTTTTGTGCACTTTGACCAAAAAAATCTTAAAGCTAGCATAGTCATAATAGAAAGGTGAAATTCTTAGGTTTTAAGGCAACTGTTTTCTGTGCGCCTTTAAACCAAAAACTAAAAACCCCAAAGTAAAAAAAAGGTTGGTTAGGGTTTTTTTCCA
>JAMZAV010016102.1:0-12096 GCA_024449915.1 Sweltsa coloradensis | reverse complement strand
AACATATGTCCTATAGGGAGACTTTATGTTGCGAGCTCTCGGTCTACCTGCAAAATTTCATAACGATCGGAACTTTTTTTTTTTAAATTTTTCATAACCAACTATCCAATTTTTTTCCCAAAACTATACAGAAACCCGCATAGGTGGTATGTACATGTGTGCAAAATTTCAGGTCGATCAGAAAAAACGGTGGGACTGTACCGAATCAGTAACAGAAAAAAAAGAAAAAAAACCAGACATTCGAGCCATAAGAGTCAAGTGGAGACGCTCGCTACGCTCGCTAAATTAACAAAAATAACATAAAACCTGAACAAATTTATTGAAACTTTTACATGTGGAAATATCAAAATTAACAGACGTTATTAAAAATTAAAGCTTTGTCGATGAATTTTTAACTTGGTTGTCGTTACTGACTAATCATAACATAACCAATCTAAATCCATCGACCAAGTTTTAATTTTGAATGGCGTCTGTTAATTTTGATATTCCACATGCAAATGTTTCTACTAGGAAACGCTAAAGTCCCGTCGCGTTTTTTGAGCGAGCACCGGTACGTGCAACACGACCCGAGTACGACATTTCCATGAGACACTCCTATTCCACGTGAGAGCGAACATCATCACGGTTATTTATTAACTTTTCCCGGATCTTCAACTTTCTTAGTTTTATTTGAAGATAAAATCCACCCCCATCTAGAGGACCTTGACATCATTTCTATGGGAATTTTTTTTTTTAGCTCTTTGGTAACAAATAATACACTGCTTCCTCGATGTATTTGATTACTTCTAGGGGGCAGTGCATAGTGACCAGAAATTCTCTTGCGACTTTTCGTTTCCATGGTAATGTTACTTTTGTTAAATCTAATTTCTATCTACACTAAATTCAGGGCTTGACCGATTTAGCTGATAATTTGTAAAATAGGAGAGAATGTTGTACTTATTGACCCTGCAAATTTCATAACGATCGGGATATTTTTTTTTTTTTTTTTTTTACCTACGATCGGATTTTGTTCAAAAACTATACAGCAACCCGCATAGGTGGTACATGTTTGCAAAATTTCAGGTCGATCAGAGAAAAGGGTGGGCCTGTACCGAAGCCGTAACAGAAAAAAAAAAAGACATTCTATTCCAGCCATAAGAGTCAAGTGGAGACGCCCCGCTACGCTCGCTCAATAAACTTGTTTATGTTTTATGTTATTTTGTTAATATATTTATTTCATATTATAGTTAGATAATAATATGGATATTGATATATTACTAATTTATTATATAATTAATAAATTATTTATTATTTTAAAACAAAATAATTGGCTTTGGGCCACACTTCTAGATATCACTACTTATGCATTTTGAGCCACTTGGTTCATCCTCGTTTTCGGTTTGTCCCCTTTTTGCAAGTTTTGCATTTTTGTATGGTATATCAATAATATTTTTAGAACGTACACGGTATGGATGTTAGCATTAAAGTAGAGGAAATTGCTTTATTACAATGATTGAACCAAATATAATCTCACTCATTGATAAGTAAAAGGGTTTTGTGCATCGCATTTATAAATTAATAACACAAAGATACCTATTTATTGTTTCGACCACCACTCGTGTGCACCTCAAATGTCAACTAAAATAAAGATCAAATTTTTTAAAGCTTTGTTATTTTGGCTTCTCAAACTTTATCCATTGGGGTGGGGGCCCACGCCAATCCGTTTCTCAACAAAACACGAATAAAATAATTGGTTTTATTTCCATTATCTCAGCTTCATTCCGGTCATCTAACCCAAATTACCGTTTGTAAAGCAAATGGCCACTGAGATGACTGACATCGTGCAAATTTTGGCTACTCAAACATTATCCATGAGGGTCCATAAACTGATACGTTCCTAGCTAACTAGCTGCCACCACCCAGCCAGCCACCCCCCACCCAACCGAAGGAGAAAGTATTTTTGAACGATCTTGACGTCTCAATAACTTCTAGGCGCATCAGTAGATCGGGATAAAACTTTAAATGGTCATCTCATAGAAAAAAGCCCATCGATTAAAGCAAATTGCGGGTTTCTATCTTCATGGTTTCGCGTCGGCAACACCGTGAAAGTGCCAATGTAGGCGTGCGGTAATAGGCGCTTAGTGGAAGTGGAGCCGCATGTGGCTCGGCCCGGTGCGCTTCCGCGCACCTAGATGTGAGTGTTTAAAGGGATTTAAACGCTAAACTCGAAAAATTATTCATTCAGGCTAATAGTAATGATTTAGCAATTAACAGAAAAATTATTGGGGCCACCATTACCTCCCAAAAAATTGTCAAAAATGACATTTTTCGAGCTAGGTCCCTCGGCAAAAATCTCCCATAAGAAAAAAACATGGGACGATCTGTATGCCCCGAGACCTTTGGGGGATTTTTTATCCAAAAAAATATTGGCCATTATTGACGTACTCTACAGCCTTTTCTGTAAATTTTTCTATAAATTTTTTTTTGTAATTTGGGCAAGTAGTTCGGTCAAAATATGCTGATTACTAAGATGGGGTGTGATTTTGAGATGCATATTTTTGTATGTTTGAGGGTATATTTTGGCACAGTTTCAAAAACTCGATGTAAAAAAATGGGCATTTTTAGATTGGTACATGCTATCTATATGGACCAAAAGAGAAGCAGGTTAAAGGGCCCATTTAAGGGAAAATTTTCCAAAAACACCAAATTTTTGCACATTTCTGGATCAAAAAAATTTAAAAATTCGTTTTTTTAAAAACACAGTTACAAGATAAATTTTTTAAACTGTCATTTAAGTGTAGTATTGTGCTATAGATCACGTGGTAAAAAATAATTTTGGGGTTTTTAGCCCCACTAAGCGCACCCCGGCTTGGAAATATTTGTGTATGAGAGGGGTAGCCCCTCATGCACAAAAATTTACCGGCGCAAAGTTGCGTTCCCCGATAAAAATGTCGGACTTTTGCAAATCAATAATTAGCGCTATAAAATCCGTATGCACGCAACTATCTGCGTTCACAAGTTGCCAGAGCAAGATGGTTGGTAATGTTGCGGCTCCTCTGGATGTGCCGCAAATAACGTCCCTCGTTATTTTTGCATAAGAAAATTATAAACTCAACTAAAATGTTTGTATCAGCACACAGTAAAACAGGCAAGAAACGTGAAATATTGATTAAAAAATTGCAAAAAAGTTTATGAAATGAAGACCCAAAGTTGCCCTGGGACAAATTTCAACAGAAGCGAATTTGGTATCATTGGATTCAGAAACAAAAATTAAAGAACCCATAAAAATCACATAAAATCCCCAATGGTGGGGGGTCTAATCATCCCCTAAATGAAAATGTAATAAAAAAAAATTTTAAAAAACAATTAAATTTTAGAAACCTAGAAACCATGGTTAATAATCAAAGCTTTTTAATTTTACGGGTCTTTTAAATAAAAAAATATTTCAATTGATTAAAATTAATTTGTGGCCAGCAGAGGTCAATGAATGTAAAAATTTGTATTTTTTCAATGTAATTTGGTAAACGTTTTTCTATTGGCATAATAATGTTTAATAATGGTCACATTGGTTGTTAGAAATAAATAGGACACAATGGTAAGGATAAGTCAATCATGGCAGAAAACGTTATTATTACATCTGTAGGACCATAAACGTACGAGTATGAAGTCAAAATCTGTTTACTTACGTTAGGCGCACTCAAAATACTTACATAATAATAAAATTCAACGAAACTACGTACTACGCATTGTGATTCTAACTATATTTTAGGACGTACCTGGATCAAAACCCACACTTTAACGTGACTATCTATGGTCGTCCATACCAAGCAAATCCGCTAGTTGGGCGCCACTGGTCAAAACTACGGCGGGCGTTTGAATGTGGTTTGTTGAAAGTTCCCGTGCAGGTAGGCAACTTCTCAGACGTCTGTGAATGGAAGGCTGCCTCTCTTCAGGGGTTGATGGGGTGGTGGGCGAGGGGCGAGGGGTTTAGAGCAAAAAAGGGTCTTCTTCTAAGGCTAGATATTGAAGATTCAAAGAAAAGGCCCGGCCATTATAATATCTCTTTGTGTGTGCGAAACTTTTCAACACATTTAATTTAGTTACAATATTGTTGTCCTCCAAAACACACCGTTTCCCTTCTCATCACAATCACAACGAATCTAAAATTGTTGAAAACTTTTCGTTTGTAACTGACAAAATATTGATTTGTACAGCATTTATATTTGGAAATATTTATTGTTTTTTACACGTTGGGCCTACACTGTAATGAGACACAATCTCGTCCCATTGGGGGCTATAATACACACAGTGATATTTGTAATTATCCATTGCATTTTTTTAAACAACGAGATCTGATTGTTTAACGTTTTGGTATTAGTGTTTACACATTTGCATCAGGATTCCGTTAACTTTTCGCATCTTTATTACAAATACAATTGGAATGTTTCGAGAATGCCTTTTTATACTTTTTTAAATGCGTACTAGGCATCCGAACGAAGCCAAGTGCATGGGGACAGCGAGAAAATAAAATAAATAACAAAAATTATAATCATTATTATACATGTGATTGAAAAGTTTGTTCGGTCTACCGGTAAATACCCATGAAGATCTAGAATTCCTCCGACGGCTGTTTTTTTTGTGCGACACATAATAGTATGAATTCTGGGAAGAAAAATTACTCCACGTGGAGTTGTAAACCTATTTGGGACAACCACAATCCGTGTTTCGAAGATTCAGCCAATAGGGTGGCTAAAAAAATCGGAACTACAAAATATAAAAAAGGGTTTCCTGAGATAATTTGGCAGCCGATACAAGAAAATATGAAGGGAAAAACCACAACGTATTGCGACCAACAAAGGAGACAATGTGTAAAGGGATGAGTGTTTTCTTTCGATGGGTAGCGTTAGACCGAAGGTGATGGATGACATAACTGTGATTGATTTCGAAAATGGAAATGAGCCTAGGTGATATCATTAGAAGACAGTGCTCAAAAAAGGGTATTTTCTTGTTTGACCATTGATTTACATCCGTCTTCGAGTGTGCTTTACCTCAATTCACCTTCAATTCCAGGGAAACGGGAAATCATAATCCCCACAAGTCCGCACTAAAACATTACGGTATAAACAAACACGTTTTATGCTCGATTCTTATTTGTATGATATTTTGGAAAGAACATTTATGATTGAAAACCTAATTTTCTTTATATTTTTATGTTTTTTTTATATGTTTATTCATGGGGGGGGAGAGCTAATTTTGTCTAAACATGTTGTCTTATAATGTTCGATAAGTTTTACTTCTACTAAAGTGTTGGACTCAAAGACACGCTCAGGCGAATGAGTTGTGCTTATACGTCCACAGGGGTTTACAAAAATCACATACTTTGTGTTGTCTATAATATGCTAGATATAATGCGAAGCTTTTAAACTCAGCCTTGTGATATTCGCAGAATATGATGCGTTCTTGTCAATGGTTCAAAGCAGATCCTCATAAAAAGAAGGGTCAACATTTCCTCTATTTGTAAACACAATCAGACAGAACCTTTCAGGGGAAAACTAAAAACGAAAATACTACGCTCATTGGTATAAATAAAATACCAACGAGAAATTTTCTCGAACCCCACTAACCCCCTTTGGGGGTTCAAGTATAAGAATAATGTATAGACGCACTAAATCAATGAATATGTATAATCTATTTAAACTATTTCATAAGATCAATCCTACGTAAGAATGTTCAAACCAAAGGGACAGAAAATTTACGTGAAACTATAACTGTTTTTTCTGCAACATATTGTGACAGCTCTCGGTATATTATTTGAGGATATGAGGACACAAACGCGCTTTTTACGGGAAATGCCAACAAAAAAGCCGCATGTCAATCGAAGGTCATGTCCGGTTTTTATCGTGATATGTTGATCATTCTCGCTATGTATTATACAAGAAAATGTAGTGTACACAGATGTCTTGTGGTCGCTACAGTAAGGAGGGTTTGTCAGTCGCTCATAGAAAACTAAGGGGAAATTCCCTTTATATAATTGAGGGTCGGACCAAATCGTGACATGATAACAGTGGTGAAATGACTGAAATCACATTATTTCATTATGTAAACACTTTATTTTTGTTGTAAAAGCCTTTCAAATAATATGCATAATATTTTAAAATAGACTTGTAGATAATTCAAAGAAGAATTATAAGCTATCAAGCTTCAAATTAATATAAATGATTATAGGCACAATAGCACACTATTTACAATGAGTGCATCGTTAATTTAACCAATAAAAAAAACTGAAATATAAGTAAGTTATAAATAAATATATAAAACATAAATAAAAGTTATAAACTTGGTGTAAATTTAAAAATTCTGACGCTATGGTGGGTTTAAGTTCTAACAATTATGTTTTATTATTCCAGCTCGCAAACACACACACAAACAGCAAGTAAGAATGGTAGTATATTACTCCCGAATTCGAGGCGAGCTCTGGCCAAACGTCGTCGAAGACATTGCCCCCTTCCCTTGACGACCTCCCCCACGACGATGACAAAGACACAACGAAACGATGACTAAGACGATGACACGCGACGTGAGAAACCCCTTTTCCTCCCCTGACCCGTGACTGGTTCTGACCCGCATAGGCCCCCCCCCCCCCCTAGAGTAGTGCATTAGTAGAGTGGGGCATTATGATCTAAAGGTTGACGCGTCCTTAATCCAAAAAACCAAAATATAAAAAGTGCGGAAACGAAAATACCCAAAAAAGGGAGCGAAGTACTTTTGCATAAGAAAAACCCCAATCAAAAATAATAATAATAGATTTCGTTTCACCGTTTTATTATAGTGGTGGTAGAGGTGGCGGTGTAGCCAGTTTGCGGAGGGGCCGGGGGCGGGGGGAGGGGGACTTACTATACCCCCCCCCCGCCCTAAAGCCTAGTGTCCACCAAAAAAAATTCTGTATCATCCTTATTGAAGGACAAAATAAAAAAAAATTTTGATTGTGTGGTAGAACTTTGCCCGACAGGAGAATAGAACACCGCCGGGGCAACAAAAACTTAGCCAGTCAGCTTTTTGGTCAACTCGGCAGGTCGGTTAGTTTGTCCGGTTGAAATGTATCAACAAATGGACCCCCCCCCCCCCCCGGGCCCAGACCCAAAATTCATGAATAAAAGTATTTCTCAATAGTAGAATAGACTTCATTGACACTTCACAACAACCGCACCTAACCCGATGTATCGCAAGTGGTAACCAATAAATGTGTAGTTTGTTTATCCATGGAACATTTTGTTTATGCTTGGAAAGTAAATTTAAAAAACTAAGTAAGTTTCTTTCATTATGACTAACATATTTTAAATTTTACTTTTTTTATACTTGTAAACTAATAAAAACACAAATTCAATTCTTTAACTTGCATTATCACAGGCGGTGCAAATGACTGAACCGGTTGAAGCCAAAGATGTTGGAATAGTATATAGTAGAGCCAGTTTAAGCGCCCAGATTCTCACCCTCATTCGTTTGTTTAGGGTATTATGACCATTTCGCTTGGCCAGCTAGTAACGACCATGTACGTTTTACATTGAACTTGAACATGAACAACAACAAGAAAACGAAATCTAAAACTACGGGATAACAGGATAAGGTTATTACAATTTCCCTACTCGGACAAAGTCACAAAACTTTGTAGCTACTATATAATAAAGGTTTTGTACACAAAGTATAAGCTATGTTCTCATTAGGACAGGAAACAAAAACGATAAAATCTAGCGTATGTGAAAAATAATTCAGGGGCCTAATAATATCGAACTAAAGTAAAATTAATTATTATCAAAATTGTCCATGGCCGTTACACAAAATGAGTGGTACATATGCCCTGTGTCCCTGTGATATAATTAAAAAAAAGGAGAGTAATCACCACCCCCCAACTCGACCTTGCAATAAAGCAAATACAATTTTCAAAAAAATAATAGAAATTCAAGCCCCAAACCAGTTTACTATGCAAATAGAATTATTACGTATGTGAAAAATAATTTAGGGCTAATACCGTCAACGCTAATACAAAGCATTTTGTTGACTATGGTGATGTGGTTTGGGCACCACAAACCTGATTGTAGTTTAGTTTTCGTCAGCTGAGGTGTTCACCGTAACCGTTTGTTTATTATTTTTTTTTTTCCATTTCCTTCTTCCCCTCCTAGACTACCACAAACCCAAAGTTACCTCTCTCAAACACGAAGACGTTGAGGTGAAACTGAAGAGAGCAAAACAGTGATTGCTTTTGTTGGAAGACCCACATTGTCAAAATCTTTGCAGACAGAGAAATGACAGGTGGTGCCGCGGTCTTATAACTTTGGGGGTTCTGAAAACCAACCCAATAGGCTAGGCCAGTTTTTGAAAAAATGTGTCTCCTTCTCAATAGTGGTGTACCGGGGTGTTAAAAGCTGACAAACCCAAAATTATCCTACTCAGAAAAATGTCCTGCATACGACAAACATTGTTTGGCAATGTATATTTTGGATATTTACTCCCCAAAACCCCCCAAAACCCCCTAAAAGTAACATTTTCCCCAATAATTATTAATAATTCATAAATAGTGAGATAATTCTCCTAGAATAAACTTTAAAAAATCAATTTGTAGAAAAAAGTATTTCCAAGAATTTGGCTAATTCAGATTTTCAGATTGTATCGAAATTACACAAGAAATGGCCCTCGAAATAGTTTGAACGCAAAGTTTTCAAGTTTTGCTGAGCACTAAAGAAATGTTTCACTTCATTGCAAGTGAACGGTAAAAGATTGAGATGAGATTTTTTCCACAAAACATCAAAACTACTCGTGGCCAGGGGGCAATCAATGTATTCAATATAGGTAGTTAGACATTGTGTAATAACTGAAACAAGATCGCAAAGTGTAATAATCTTGGGGACGGCGGAGCCTAGCGCGCGACCACGGAACCAATCACAGCGATCGTACGGATCACGTGATCATGCGAGGCGCATGCATGTGACTGCTTAATGTGCTGTGGTTTGCACCTCGCAGTTGTAGCTTTGCTGATGTTCAGGGCGAGTTTGACTGTACTCAATGACAATGAATAATACTGTTTTAATTATGGCATAATTATTATTACTACGTCGAAAAACAGGTGGGGTGGGCTGTCTCTTGGCCTAAAGCGCTGCAAGAATCGACAGGGTGGTTTTAACATTTTCACCACTAATCTGCATTGTAAACATATTTTTATAGGCCTATATAATTATATACACTCATGACACAAAAAAATACAGCGACCTGCTTGTCGAAATAAAAAAGATTAACACAATATGATTGATTGTATCAACATAACAGTTCTTTCAGTGCGGTAACGCTGAAATTATTTATTATTGCAGATAATGGGAAGTTTTATTTCTTGTGTTTACTGAAAATGATTTTGACCACTAGGCCTACCATGCCGTAAGTAATAAAAATAGCAAAACAGCTGCCCATAGAACCGCGCCTGACTATTATATAACAGAGGACGACAATATATTTTTAAATTGCCTTATGTGTTTTATTACACAATTATACAAAATTATAGATTATTACATTTGGTTTTGACGGCCTGACAATAATACCCATCATATTGTCCATTCTATATCTATCAAGTAGATTTTACTCAATTATTGTAGATTGTTTTCTTTATAGGCTAACGGACTATCCAGTTGGCAATGCTATGCATATTCTGCAACAATGTAAACTAATGTTACTATCAAAGAAAATAAAAGGTTAGACAAGCTGCTCATGACATTAAATATTCTCAGATATATTTTGATTCTACCAAAAATGTTCTGTCTGAGACAACTCATTGGCATCCGAATATGTTTCTCTGATTTTACTAATATGACTAACATTAATCGCCTCGTTTCAAAAAGTAAAAAAAAAGGAGCCGGTTGTTATCAGCCCCCCCCCCCCCACCCCGTTAAGACCTCCACTTCTTCATCCTCAGCCTCTCAGACAATCCAGTTAGTACGACATCGAACAATTCTGGGAGTTAGATGTATAGAAATAGCGGAGAGTCACTACTTTTTGACAAATCACTGCATGTTTTTCAGAAAAGATTTATAAATTCAAATCTTATCAATGTTGAAACAAAATCTATGAGTGAGTATTTTAGAAGATGCAAAACACCACCGCTCGATTGGGTGTTCATGCACCTAAAGAGCTAAGTGTATTTCGTAGAGAAGTGCAGAAAAACAATATCCTTTCTTGCAACAATAGTAGCATTAGCGCTATGGTGTGATTAGTGAGCGAGCTACGATGCGACGGTAAATTTAATCATAGTATCTCACTGGAGTCGCTACCTTGAGCTGTTAATTGAAGCAAAAATGCCCCAAAGAAGATGCTACTAAGCCAAGGAAATTCCTGCTAAAAATCGTGCACGAGACAAAAGATTTGTAAATACGTGCATTCGTTCTTCTAAAGGTAGGAGTTAAGAAGATCGACATTATTTATTTTGTGCGACAGAATACGAGCGTCGTTGAGTTTGATGGATTGTACCGCCGAAGATTATATACACATTTATTAACCAATCCAAACCTTTCGACGAAGAATGATGTGCATTGTTCACGTTGTTACTCACATACGCGCAGATATATTATCGTTGAATAATCGGTGGCCGGTGCTCGATCATTTGGTAGTCAGTGAAAAAGAAGTTTTGAAGTGTATTCCGGAATCTCTAGATAATAATATATTCATCGAACTCTTGTTGGGCGGCTACTCAGAAAACTTGGAGGAATTGATTGACAACTCAAAAATACTAAGCTGTTGTGTGCTGTTGTGATCCGAGTTTATATGGTTTTAATTGTTCAAGAAATAATTTTTAAATAATAATAATTTTATCCAATGATTTTGCTGAAGTTCCAAACAATATGTAAAGGGAAATCATTTCTTGTTATTGTCTACTGCTAACATAATTGAAGATTATTTCATCAGATCACAAGCTTAAATTCCCCCTTGTTACCAAAACAACATAAAATAGAAACGTTTGAAATACAAGCGCACTGATGCCATTGGTTTGCACATTGCACAATCAGCAGAGCGCATTTGTCGCAAAGTGACACGCCGTGGCACTGTGGGAGTGCGGTTTGATATTATTTGTAATATTGGCATTTTGGCACACTTCTTTGAAAAAACTTTATCGCATTCCACATGTATCGAGCATACATGCATGGGAACGTGAATTATTTTTGTTGAGTAGTTCTCGATACACAGCGTTGCACAGTAGTTGCATACACTTAACTGGCAATATTTATTATTGCACCCCTGTTTTACACCTCAATAATTAATTTATTCGGAGTTTGAAGTAGTTTTTGCATTAATTAATCTTTGCCAAGTATATATTATGTATTTTGTTTAGTTTTCATGTTATATATGTGGATTCTGCGATTTAATTACTTCTGAACGACCAAAACCACCCTTACAATTTAAGGGTATAAAAGTGAAAATAGCGATTGCCAACAATGTTTTTCGGATTCACAGTGTAAAATCTATTCAAATCACTTTGTTGGCAGCTTTTAACACGTCGGGCCACAAAGTTCGTTTTTTTTTTAAACTGGCCTAGTCTACAAGGATGAATGGAGGATGAATACCTCCATTAGGGGGTGGAATAGACAGGTCCATCTTTGGATAGGTCATTGCAAAATACTGAGAAACCGGCTCGTAGAAATTCGCTAACAAAAAAGACAACTAAGGATCCGGTATTTTTTAGTAGCCTATTTGTACTGAATACGTTATTTCGTATATTCGCTGATGGCATTATAATTATAACCTATTAAATAACAGTTAGATATAGCGGTGCATTTGCAATGATTAATTAATTAACACGAGTTTCAATAAACAGAAACACCTTAATGTAACTAATAAAATGAGACCATTCTGAATATTATGTATATCAATAAATTACTAACGAGCCTTTTTGTTCCCGATGCCAAGTAGATATAGATCCACGAATCATTGATTATTTTCAAACACTATGTATAAACTACAACGTGTAACAAAACAAATAGATTATCATATCTCATTCGATAATGAAGTACTGGTATCACTCCTGAATGTCTGCTTCAATTGTTTATAGATTATTTAATCTCACGTTACATTTTCCATAATTGC